>SKCR01053948.1:0-56041 GCA_019454045.1 Zanthoxylum bungeanum | reverse complement strand
AACTGTCTCATATCATTCTCAGTCCAGGAACTAATCATAGGGACCTCTCTTCATTTATATATCTATGGTGATCTAATCACAAACGATGAGAGTGCAATTTCCTTATTACATAGTTAATTTGCTACAACAACACAATGATCTGTGCAAATAGTGACGCTATGGGTCATATTATCCAACATATACAAGTCTTGTTTAATGTGTCCCAGACAACAATGCCACAAATAAGTCTCATCTGATTAATTCAGTTTGAGCTATTTGTTTGTCATGTAATACGTTTGAGATTTATTTATATTCAAAATATAAACAATGTTATTCACATCTAATATGCTTATCTCAATATCATCTTTATAAAATAAAACACTTTAGTGTTCTAGAATATAAAGGTATACCCGCAACAAGTTATACTATGATATAGAGATAATGCTTCTAGTCAAACTAGTTACATTTTAACAGTTTCCTAATTTAAGTACACACCCGAAGGGTAGTTCCTAAACTTAGGTTTCTACGGTTAAAATAACGACTGTTGTCCCATTTTCGACTCGCAGATCAATCTCAACTGAAGTCAGTATCCTGCTAATCAACAGATTCCACACATCAGTACATATCTTATATACCACATCTAGTATCAAAATCCAATTTTGAAACTAATAGTGAACATGTTTATGACAAATACTTGAAGTCGGAGCCTTGCCCCGTCTTCACTTCCTTCATGTCTGCCTTGTCCATACTGCAGTCACACTTCCAGTGACCCCATTTGCCACTGTTTAGGGAGACATCTTGGATATGTCATCTGTCTTCCTATAAGAGTGATGATTTTGCCTTTGCCCCTTTTAGAAGCTCTGGCTCTTCCTCCTAGAGTATAGCCATCAACTCTCCAAGGGTTTACTCTTAGTTCATAATGAACCTGCCCCAGCTTTCGGGTAGAGACTATAAGATTAAATCTTTGGCAGTCTCAGCCACGTAGGTAATGCCCAGCTAACCTAGCTGATCGATGTCAGCAATCATCTGCGACACCTAGTGCTCGATAGATGTACCCTCTGACATACGTGAGCGAAAGAACTTCTTTTAAAATTTATACTTCTAAGATCTAAGAATAAATATATGAAGATCTTTAATTTCATCATCATGTTATAAGGATCTAATCCTTTTAGTCTGACGACGGAATTAAAGTGTTATTGCGGTAAGCATAAAGGATTGAGCACTAAATTTATCATCACATGAATCTTCCAAAGATCATGTTCTACTATTTGCTCAACTCCAGGCTTAGGCCCGAGATGTTATTCTATCAAATAGAATAACTTCTCAGTTCCCAGGACTATCCTGAGGTTTTATTCCCAATTTGAAAATTAAAGCCGTTTAATGACATTTTCTCATAGGATTATGTTTTAAACGCTAATCTTTCATTTATCTTGATTTCTATAGTCCAACTATCCAATCAACGATTTCAGGTACTATTGAATATAATGATTACTATAGTCTAACTATATAATCAACTATAATTTAATTGGTTAAATTCAAATATATTGATTACTATAATCCAATTATATAATCAACTATCAATTGAAGTAGTTTGAATACAGTCCAACTATTTTAATTAAAACAACGATTAAATATTAGTCCAACTAATATTTATTCGAGTAATAACGAAAAATTGAAATGAGCGCGTATTGGCCAGTATCTAAACGAAATTGCAAATTAATACTTGCCTCCCACTATTTTTCGGCGAGCCTCTAACCCTCTGTTGAGTACTCGGGAAACCTTGTTTCCTAATGGGCTAGGATCTCGTTAAATAACACACAACCTTGACTTTGGCCAACAAACTGTATGATATTTAACTAGGTAGATCTCTAAGATCAATTGGATCTCATCCAATTCCTAGATCCAGTAGGTGGACATCCAAGTCCGAAACATATATCTAATATATGCCAATATATCCGATATATTGCCTAAACTTTTTCCTTTAATCAACTAAGCCTTGGCTTTGGCACAACAAACTTAATGATTCCAGTTAAGCGGGATCCATTGACCTTGGAAAGCTTCGTAATCGATGTCGATGGACAAGAAGTGATCTTGACTTTGGCCAGCAAATCATAAATTGGACAAGACATGATATGGAACAAAGCCTTCATGATTCAAACACATCCGCGATGGACAAATGTCTTGACTTTAGCCAACAAACCAGTGCCAATCTTGGATCTTGAGAATGAATCATTCAATGGAAGGAAAAACACTTAATATTTCTTGAGGGTTTTTCAAGTAATTGGCAACCAATTAATTATCTTTGATTAGGTCTCATCATACACCCTTAAACATGCATTCTAAAAGCATAATAAGGCACGGTAAATAAATTAATAATGATATGAGGATGGATATTTAAAACAACTTGTTCCTAGAACAAATCTCTCCCTTTCCTCTCTCCCGCTAGCACAAATATTACTTCTACCCAATTACATAACACTTCTAAAGAAACCTCATTTACATTGAAGGGAATATGTGAGAATAGAAATACAAAGAATCAATAGGTAATAGGTGTTGGGTTTCTACGGTCTAACCAGGATCGTTTTAAGCAATGAAACGACATGTGAATACAACAAAGAAGTTGCGGAATACTTACAATGATCGGTTGAGCGATGCGACAAAAAAAAAACTGTAAGCTTCCTCCAAGGTGGCCTACGGCAGTGGGCCTTTTGTCCTCCAAAAGTTTCGGCCATCTCCAAGCTCCAAGTTCCAATCTTTCGAATGGTGATTCCAAGTGCGGTTCCCTATCACCTTCGCAAGACTCCTAAAGTGTGCTAGGACTCCGGAATGTTTGCCACAAAATTTCCTATTACTTCTCCTCATTCACGGTGTGAAACCAGAAAAGAAGAATAAGAATTTTGCCCCTTGGGCGAGAGAGAGAGGGAGAGGAAGAGAGAGATGTGTTGTGTGTATTACATAATTGATTTCAAAAATCAATTAAACATATACCAAACTTTTACTTTCCAAAAGTCAAAAGCTTTAATGCCAACCAACCACTTCCATCAATCAATCAAGTGACAAATTGTCACATCACTCAAAGTGACAAGTGATTTGACGGTTGATGAGAGTAATGATTTGACACTTGATGTTTCTTGTGGGCCGCACTTAAATTCGTAATGCGAGTGCGCCCGCAAACACTCTCGGGCTCGGGTTCGTTAATTCTGAATTAACGAATTTCCGTTGCGACGAAATTAAATCTAATTTAATTAAATAACTTTACCTAGCATAATTACTATTCACATCGCTAACGAATTAATTCTAAATTAACTCGTTCGCCTGAATTAAAATCTAATTTCAATTCCGCGTCGAAATCCAATTTCGTATAACATATCGAATATATTATTTTATCGATTAATTCCAAATTAATCGTTCTCTCTCTTTAATTAATATTTTATCCCAGATAAAATATCTCTGTAATTAATCCCAAATTAATTTTCTCTCTCATCTAATTAATCCCAGATTAAGAAAGTGCAAGTCATACGTCATCGGTGAATCTTCAGAAGCGACCCATGAGATCCCCGGATATGTTGGCAGAAAATCCAGTCGTCGGACTATCCGAACACGTACGAACCTAGTACTACGTTTGTACAAATTTATAAGACAAGGTTGGCTTCTAGCAAAATGCCATGCCTACCAAATTCTTCAGAAATATCCTTACATGAATATGTGATCTATATCAGGCGTAGTATACATAGTATTGCGTATTTCGATCTAGTATCGGATTTCATATGCAAGGCCTGGGGCTGGAAATGTGTCTGCCTCGTACGAAGCACATATCGGATCTCTGGTAACTAGTCTCTATATCGGATAAACATGACCTAGTCATTTTATCTCGATGACTGCAGTACTTAAGAGAACCAGTTTCGTATCCTACATGATCATCATCTCCACTATGACTGGAGTGATACTTCCATCTCAACATCACACCCAATACACTACGATTCTCAATATACCCAGAAGAGGCGTACATAGAACCTGTTAAAGCCCTGGATGACCAAAACCAAAGTACATTGATTATCGCAAGTATTAGCGGTGCAAGTCTCAGGTTAAGATCAAATACACCTACCCCGATTCGGACTTCCATAGACACATAGTCATACTACCAATGGAATTCCGAGGGGTCTATCCAGAGCGAAGCTATTTTCCGTACCATCGGTAAAACACAACCTCATACTACACTTGCATGAGTATCCTATACCCAAATATATTAGAACTATGTTGTTATGCCCTCACAACGCGCACAAGTGTAATACTAGTCTTTTCCGCATTATCGATGTCCAATCTCGATAATACTCTGACTAGGGATATTTAATGATTAAACCTTCGTGGATTGATACTATCTCATATCATCTCAATCCAGGAACTAATCATATGGACCTTTCATCATTTATACATCTTGGTGATATAATCACAAATGATAAAAGAGCAATTTTCTTTGTCACATAGTTAATTTGTACAACAACACCATGATCTGTACAAATAGTGACGCTATGGGTCATACCCGTCCAACAATCTCCCACTTGACCTATAGCCAGTCACTCAAGTGTCATACACCCAAACTATGTACGGTTCGCTCAAATTACTGAGAAAAGACTTTCGTCAGCGGATTTGCATGATTATCATCTGATACGATTTATATGATCATCACATCGCCAGGATGTATGATCTGAATGAATCAGATGAATAGTCGAAGTATGTATCTGGATCGTTGATGAGACCATTAATTCGTTAGCCTATGATGTAGCCTAGCTCAGCTGCTAACAGAACTATATCCAATCTAATTAGATTATTATCAATCCAGAAGGCTTCTATTGCTGCCTCAGCTGCAACAATAATCCACTATTGTTGTTTATTCGGTAACAGTATCTTGCTTGGAAGATTTCCAGCTCACTGTTCCGTTATTCAAACTTTATAGTACCGTTGTTACGACTTATAGTCGTTTTATCGGTTAGGAAACTTGCAACGGTGAACCCAGTCACTTCAAGTTCTCCTTCTCCATAGTATAAGACAGCATCCTTAGTTCCTCTAAGATACTAAAGGATGTTCTTAACTTCAATCCAATGACTATACTTGGATTGGCCTGATTGTGACTCCATATGCTCAAAGCGTATGAGACACCACGTCGCGTATATTTATTTCAATGTACGATTTCTCGGAGAGTACTAACAACTTTAAATCTATCCCAGTAGATCTTTATTCCTAGAATAAAGGTTGTTTCTCCCAAGAATTCTACGGAGAATTTTCATGAAAGCCAAGCTTTCACCGATTGTATTATGGGAATTTCATTTCCAAGAAATGATATGTCATTATTTATTTAGGACAATCATTGTCAGTGTGCTCCCACTAACCTCATTATATACACAAGAATCATTTTCGTTTTGAATCAAATCATATACCATTATGATTACATCAAAACGATAGTTCCAAGAACGCAATGCTTGCTTCAATCCATCCATGGATCGAATAACCTGCAAACCTCGTTTGCTCGTTTTGGTACGACAAAATCGTCAGGATGTTATAAACATCCTCCAAAAGGTTTCCGTTAAGGAAAGCAGTTTTGGCATTCAGCTGCCATATTTCATGAATGAAATATGCAACATTAGCAAGCATTATCCAAATGGATTTACCATGGCAATAGGTAAAAGGTTTCGTCGTAATCGACACAATGTTGATAACGATACCTTTTTGCTACAAGCCTAGCTTAGTACGTTGGTATAAGCCTAGCTTAGTGTCCGAACAAAATTCGGTTTCTCTGTTCGGACACACAGTTAAATTGACGTGTTCCTAGAGGAGTCCTCATTGAAAGAATATTATACTCTTTCAAGTATATGAGAAACTTATTGCTTAAGTATTTTCATCATGGTCTATCAGTGATGTTTTAATACTTTAGTCGATCTGTTTGTCTATTTTGTGTCGAAACTGTAAAAGTTCCAGATTTGTGTTTCAAAAGAAACACATAACCATAACCCGATGCCACATCCGTAAAGGTCACGAAATATTCATATCCACCTCTAGCCTAGCTAGATATGGGCCCACTTACTTCACTATGAACGAGGGCTAACAGATCGGTGGCACTTGCACTTTTACCAAGTAAAAAGTGTTTTAGGCACTTTGCCTAATAAACTATATTCGCTTACATTATTTGAATAGAATTAAATTTGTCCTAGTACCCATTCTTAAAAAGTGTGGATATATGAGTCTTGTTTAATTGTGTCCCAGACAACAATGCCACATATAAGTCTCAACTGATTAATTCAGTTTGAGCTATTTGTTTATCATGTTATACGTTGAGATTTATTTATATTCAAAATATAAATACTGTTATTCACATCTAATGTGTTTATCTCAATATCATCTTTATATAATAAAACACTTTAGTGTTCTAGAATATAAAGGTATACCCACAACGAGTTAAACCATGGTATAGAGATCATGTATCTAGTCAAACTAGTTACATTGTAACAATTTCCTAATTTAAGTACACAACCGAAGGGTAGTTCCTAAACTTAGGTTTCTACGGTTAAAACAGCGATTGTCATCCTGTTTCCAATCCGTAGATTAATCTCAACTGAAGTCAGTATTCTGCTCATAGTAGATTCTGCATACCAGTAGATATTTATGTACCACTTCCAGTATCTAAAATCCAATTTCAAAAGTAGCAGTGAACATGTTTATGACAAACATATTTGAAGTTGGAGCCTTGCTCGTCTTCAATTCCTTCATGTCTGCCTTGTCCAAACGGCAGTCACGCTTCCGCGATCCCGTTTTCCACAATTTAGGTAGACATTGTGGGATATGTCCTATGTCTTCCCAGAAGATTATATTGACTTTGTCTTTGCTCTTTTCCACACTCCAGAAGCCTTTGGCCAAGCCTTGGCCTTCTGTGATGTCGAAGTAAGGTGCGCCTTGCGCTTCTTGCCTTATTGCAAACTTTGGCTTTGACTCCTTGAGTATAGCCATTAAGTCTCCAAGAGTTTACTATTGCAATTTAGTATTTCAAAGATCTAAAAATAGATCTATGAAGATCCTTCAATTTCATTATCATACTTTAAGGATCTAATCCTTAGTTCTGATTAAGAAATTAAGGAGTCTATTTGGCAAGCATACTGGATTAAGCACTAAAGTTATCATTACATTAATATTCCAAATATCATGTTCTACTATTTGCTTAACTCCGGGCTTAGGCCTAAGATGTTATTTTATCAAATAAAGTAACTTCTCGGTCATTGAGGACTATCCTGAGATTTTATTCCCAATTTGAAAATTAAAGTCGTTTAAATACATTTTCATCCAGGATTATGTTTTAAACATCAATCTTTCAATTTATCTTGATCGAATAGTCCAACTATTTAATCAACGATTTTAGGTACGATTTAATATATTGATTACTATAGTCCAACTATATAATCAACTATAATTTAATAGGTTAAATTCAATTATATTGATTACTATAATCCAATTATAAAATGAACTATTAATTGAAGTAGTTAATTCAAATATATTGATTACTATAATCCAATTATATAATCAACTATAAATGAAATAGTTTGAACACAGTCCAACTATTTTATTAAAACAACGATTAAATATTAGTCCAACTAATATATTAATTTAATGACGAAAAATTTGAAATGAGCACGTATGGCAAGTAACTAAACGAATATTGCAAATTTAATGCTTGCCTCCCACTATTTTTCGACGAGGCTCCCCTAACCCTCTGTGGAGTACTCGGGAAACTTTGTTTCCTAGTGGGTTAGGATCCCGTTAAATAACAACACACATTTGACTTTGGCCAACAAACTGTATGATAATTAACTAGGTAGATCTCTAAGATCAATTGGATCTAATCCAATTCCTAGATCTAGTAGGTGGACATCCAGTCCGAAACATATATCTTATATATGCCAATATATCCAATATATTGCCTAACCTTTTTCCTCTGAATCAACTAAGCCTTGGCTTTGGCACAACAATCTTAGTGATCCCAGTTAAGCGGAACCCATTGACCATGGAAAGCTTCGTAATCAATGTCGATGGACAAGAAGTGATCTTGACTTTGGCCAACAAATCACAACTTGGACAAGACACACATTATAGAACAAAGCCTTCATGATTCAACAAACCATCCTCGACGGAAAAAGGTCTTGACTTGGCCAACAAACCAATGCCAGTCTTAGATCTTGAGTAAGAATCACTCAATGGAAGGAAAAACGCTTAATATGATGTTAAGGGTTTTTCGCGTGCAAATTGGCAACCAACTCATTATCTTTGTTAAGGTCTCATCGTCATACACCCTTAAACATGCATTCTAAACACATAATAAGACGCGTAAGTAAATAAATATAATAATGATATGCGGATGGATACTTAACACACATTGTTCCTAAAAAAAATCTCTTACTTTCCTCTCCCCGCTAGCACAGGTATTACTTCTATCCGTTACATAACACTTCTAAAGAAACCTCATTTACATTGAGGGGAATATGTGAGAAAGAAATACAAAGAGTAAGGAGGTAATAGGTTGGACACGCAGGTCCAATTTAATAAATCTAAATTTATTACAACAATTTCCAAAATTGCCCCACCCATCTAATATCCATCCGATATGCATTATTCATGCATCGCAACCTTGTATTAATAGAAAGCATGTTATCAATCAATCTAATCCAATTAATTAATCTGATATTAGTGACCATCCAATGTTCAAACAACGATTTGATTTTGCGCGAGTCAAACTCGTTTTGCGAATAAGTACTCAAAGTACGAATTCTTGAATTAAATTAAACTACAACATTAAATCCAATTTAATATGTATCTAATACTGATTCACTATTTATTTCCAAATTAAATATTACACTTTATTAAAGAACCTTTACGACTTAGATTTTAAATCTAACCGTTACATGTCTCAAAGCACGATTAACATCCAATGTTAATTTCGTTTAAAGTCCAATGGGCTTTTAATTAATTTCTTAAGGCATGGACTTTTGTTCAATATGGGTCAAACCCAATACCAAAGCCCATTTAAGGAATCACCCTTATTTGCCAAGAAACCAATTTAGGCCCATTAGGCCCAATTAATATTAAAGGTGAAAGTGTTCAATCAAAGTCCCAAGGATCACAAATCATGCATAAAAAACCACATATGAACACATCAAAGGAGGTGCGGAATATACTCACATTGAATTTTGGTTTTGATGAATGAAGAACAAGGTGTGATTTTGTCCCCTCCAAGCTCACGGCAGTGGCTCCTCCTTGCAGTGGGCTGTGCGATTTTAGTCCTCTTTGAACCTCCAAGAATCGGCCATGCATGAACTCCATTGAAGCTCCAAGCTTTGAGATTCCATGCTCACAAACTCACTTCCCTATCACCTTTGTATCACTCAAGGTGTGTGCTAGCACTTATCATCTTCCATTTTGCTTCTCAAATTTTCGGTGAAACCAGAAAAATAAGAGAAGAAATCGCACCATGCGTGAAGGAGATGAAGAAGAAAAAGAGAGGGAGATGAGAGAAACCGTGAATGTTGCATGTGAGAGAGAGAAAAAGATTTTTAATATATATCATTTTTATTTCATTTACCAAGTAAAATAAATAAAACATATATATCTTATCTTTTAATTCAAAAGTTAAAAGTTAAAAAACAATAAAGCTTTTCATCATTTCAACTTTTAACTTTAAGTCACATCACATCACTTTTAATAAAGTGACATGTTGTCAAGTCACATCACTCAAAGTGACAATTGATTTGACGATTGACGCGACTAGCGATTTGACGCTTGATGTGACTTGCGTGCCGCGCTCGAATTCGAAATGCGAATGCGCTCGCAATCACTCTCGGGCTCGGGTTCGCTAATTCCAAATTAACGAATTTTCCGTCGCGTCGTAATTAAGTGATTACGCCTAGCGAATTCACTATTCACGTCGCTAACGAATTAATTCTAAATTAATTCGTTCGCCCGAATTAAAATCTAATTTTAATTCCGCGTCGAAATCCAATTTCGATTAATATATCAAATATATTAATTTTATCGATTAATTCCAAATTAATCGTTCTCTCTCTTTAACGTTATTTTATCTGAGATAAAATATCTCCGTAATTAATCCCAGATTAATTTTCTCTCTCATCGAATTAATCCCAGATTAATTCTATCTCTCTCTTCTAATTAATCCCAGATTAATCAAAGTGCGAGTAATACGTCATCGGTGAATCTTCAGGAACCGACCCATGAGAATCTCCGGATATGTTGGCAGTAAATACGATCGTCGGACTGTCCGAACACGTAAGTACCTCGTACTACGTTTATATCGACTTACAAGACAAGGTTAGCCTCTAGCAAAACGCCATGCCTACCCAATTCTCCAGAAATATTCTTACAGGAATATATAGATCTGTATCAAGCGTAGTATACCGTAGTATTGTGTATATCGGCCCAGTATCGGATAATCACGTGCTAGGGCTGGGGCTGGATAAGTGTCTGCCCCGTCCGAAACACATGTCGGATGTCTGGTAACATAGTCTCTATAATCGGATATACATGACCTGGTCACAATATCCCGATTGGTTGCGCAACACTCAAGAGCACTAGTACCATATCCTGCGTGACATCAACTCCAATATGACTGAAGTGACACTTCCGTCTCGACATCACACCCAATACACTACGACTCTCTGATAAACCCAGAAGCGGTGTACCAGAACCGGTTAAAGCCCTGTACCACCAAGACCAAAGTCTACCGATTATCGCAAGTATTAGCGATGCAAGTCTCAGGTTAAGACTATACACACCTACCTCGATTTCGGCCTCCCATAGACACATAGTCATAATACCAATGGGATTCCGAGGGGTCTATCCAGAGCGAAGCTGTTTCCCGTACCATCGGTGAAACACAACCTCCTATCGCACTTGCATAAGTATCCAATACTTATATATATGAGAACTATGCCGTTGTGCCCTCACAACGCGCACAGTGCAATACTAGCTTATTCCGCATTATCGATGTCCAGTCTCGATAATACTTCGGCTAGGGATATTTAATGATTAATCCTTCGGGGATTGATACTGTCTCATATCATCTCAATCCAGGAACTAATCATATGGACCTCTCTTCATTTATACATCTATGGTGATCTAATCACAATGATGAGAGTGCAATTCCTTGTCACATAGTTAATTTGTACAGCAACACCGTGATCTGTACAAATAGTGACGCTATGGTCATATTATCCAACAAAAGGTCCATTAAGTCATAATTGGACTTTATGGATATGGTTTTGGGCCCAATTGGATCCAACCAATTTGCCTAAACCAATCTTGGTACAACCAAGCCCAATAAGCCCAATTACAACTTTACAAGCCCAATTTCCAAAAAAGGCCCAATTAATTAAATTACCAAATTCCAAATTTTATAACTTAATTAACCTAAGTATATTGACATAATTAATTACCCAAATTAACATTTCTAAAACATCAATTTACACAATTAATTATGCTCATTAACATCAAAACATGTCCAACACATTTTAATCAAAAATCAAACCCATTTCATGCTTACTAGTCTCGGCAATGGTAGGGATTTCTTTGTCTGATTCAGTTTTAATCCAATCAAATCCAATTCAACATTACCCAATTGATTTCAAGTCATCCAATGAATCAAAAATCAAAAATACCAAGACATTTAGGGCATCATACCATTCGGCCAAGCCAAGATATTGGGCAAAAATTGATCCAATCAACTTTTCATGAAATTGATCCAATACAACTTCAATTAAATATCATTCAAGCATACTCAATCAATTAATTTTATCAAATCATGCTCAAAATCAATTTACCCAATTTTAACCATAAATTCAAGTTTCATGCTCAACTTTGCTCTGATACCATTGATGGGTTTCTACGGTCTAACCGGGATCATTTTAAGTAATGAAACGACATGTGAATACAACAAAGAAGTTGTGGAATACTTACATTGATCGGTTGAGTGATGCGACGAACAAAAACTCCAAGCTTCCTCCAAGGTGGCTCACGGCAGTGGGCTTTTTGTCCTCCAAAAGTTTCGGCCATCTCCAAGCTCCAAGCTTTCGAATGGTGATTCCAAGCTCACGGGTGCGGTTCCCTATCACCTTCGTAAGACTCCTAAAGCGTGCTAGCACTCCAGAAATTTTACCACAAAATTTCCTATTACTTCTCCTCATTCACGGTGAAACCAGAAAAGAAGAAGAAGAATTTTGCCCCTTGGGCGAGAGAGAGAGGGAGAGGAAGAGAGAGATGTGTTGTGTGTATTAGATAATTGATTTCAAAAATCATTAAACATATACAAACTTTGCTTTCCAAAAGTCAAAAGCTTTAATGCCAACCAACCACTTCCATCAATCAATCAAGTGACAAATTGTCACATCACTCAAAGTGACAAGTGATTTGACGCTTGATGTGACCTAATGATTGACGCTTGATGTGACTTGTGGCCGCACTTAAATTCGTAATGCGAGTGCGCCCGCAAACACTCCCGGGCTCGGGTTCGTTAATTCTAAATTAACGAATTTCTGTTGTACGAAATAAATCTAATTTAATTAAATAACTTTGCCTAGCAAAATTACTATTCACGTCGCTAACGAATTAATTCTAAATTACTCATTCGCCCGAATTAAAATCTAATTTCAATTCCGCGTCGAAATCCAATTTCGTATAATATATCGAATATATTATTTTATCGATTAATTCCAAATTAATCGTTCTCTCTCTCTTTAATTAATATTTTATCCCAGATAAAATATCTCCGCAATTACTCCCAAATTAATTTTCTCTCTCATCTAATTAATCCCAGATTAATAAAGTGCGAGTCATACGTCATCGTGAATCTTCGGGAAGCGACCCATGAGATCCCCGGATATGTTGGCAGTAAATCCGATCCGTACTATCCGAACACGTACGTACCCAGTACTATGTTTTGTACCGATTTACCAGACAAGGTTGGCTTCTAGCAAAGTGCCATGCCTACCCAATTCTCCAGAAATATCCTTACAGGAATATGTTATCTATATCAGGCGTAGTATACATAGTATTGCATATTTCGATCCTGTATCGGAAGTCACGTCCAAGGCCTGGGGCTGGAAATGGTGTCTGCCCCGTACGAAGCACATATCGGATCTCTGGTAACTAGTCTCTATATCGGATAAACATTACCTAGTCATTTTATCACGATGACTGTAGTACATAAGAGAACCAGTTCCGTATCCTACGTGATCATCATCTCCACTATGACTGTAGTGATACTTCCATATCGACATCACACCCAATACACTATACGATTCTCAATATACCTAGAAGAGGCGTACACAGAACCTGTTAAAGCCCTGGATGACCAAAACCAAAGTACATTGATTGTCGCAAGTATTAGCGGTGCAAGTCTCAGGTTAAATCAAATACAACTACCCTGATTCGGCTTACATAGACACATAGTCATACTTCCAATGGATTCCGAGGGTCTATCCAGAGCGAAGCTATTTTCCGTACCATCGGTAAAACACAACCTCCTACTACCTTGCATGAGTATCCTATACCCAAATCTATGAGAACTATGTCGTTATGCCCTCACAACGCGCACAAGTGTAATACTAGTCTTTTCCGCATTATCGATGTCCAATCTCGATAATACTCTGACTAGGGATATTTAATGATTAAACCTTCGTGGATTGATACTGTCTCATATCATCTCAATCCATGAACTAATCATATGGACCTTTATCATTTATACATCTTGGTGATCTAATCACAAATGATAAAAGCAATTTTCTTTGTCACATAGTTAATTTGTACAACAACACCATGATCTGTACAAATAGTGACGTTATGGGTCATAACTATCCAACAATAGGCTGGACACCAGTCCAATTTAATAAAGTCTAAATTTTTTTACAACAATTTTTCAAAATTGCTCTGATGAGCGGAAAATATATCAATATTTACGCCCCTTTTACTTAATTTTTGTTTAGTTTCTCGGGTTTGATGAACGTTTTGATGTGTTTCAGTTTATTTTACTGATAAAATAATATTGGGACCCAATGAAATCATTAAGGACGAAATTTGGGTCAAATAAGGGCGAAAATTTGACTTGACATATTAATTTTGGAGATTGGAAACTTGAAAGGGCGTTTCAACGAAGTGTAGTTTTGGAAATTCCTGTTTTACGCATCTGTCGTATTTTAGGCATAACGTTTTACTCCGATATCGGATTGAGCTGATTCAAGTTCCAGATTAAAGAAACTCAAAAGCCGTACAACTTTGAAACACAAAATAATTTTAATTCTGAAGATTTCATGCCCGAAATTGATGAACCATCCATAAGTGTTTGTTGTGTATTATTAAAGTCATTTTCAAAGCA
This sequence comes from Zanthoxylum bungeanum, assembly GCA_019454045.1. Lineage (NCBI taxonomy): Eukaryota > Viridiplantae > Streptophyta > Magnoliopsida > Sapindales > Rutaceae > Zanthoxylum > Zanthoxylum bungeanum. The sequence goes on along the minus strand of SKCR01053948.1, from coordinate 41,643 downwards.
AAAAATAAATTAATAAATAAATAATAAAAATTTTCAAATCACCACCAAACAAGATAAGCAATTAGTGGAGCAATTAGTGGAGTAATTAAACAATGGATTTGGTGGATGATTTGATGGAGGCAAAATTTTGCCTATAAATATCAAGCCATTTCATTTGTAAATTCATACTTTCTTCTAAGGAATTCCTTAAGAATACTAAGAAGATTGTATCTTGTTTTTTTATTTACAGCTTTCAGTAATTAATTTCCACTTTCGCACTTTCTTTTCTTTACTTTTCATTTTTACTTTCCGCAATTTACTTTTACGCACAATACTATTCTTTCTTTAATTTTCAGTTTGTACTTTTCAGTAATGAGGAGGTAACTCCCCTTTGCTGGGATAAAAGGTAAAACTTTTATTACTAATATTTAGATTAATCTCCCTTAATTATAATATATAAACTAGTTAAAACCTGACTTAACGAGGATATCGCCATATTGGTCGGTTGGTAATTATTTAAATTGGTTTTAACCTGACTAAACTGGATACCGCCTGATTGGTCGGTTGGTAATTAATTTATTTGACTTAATCTGGATACCGCCTATATGGCTGGTTGGTAATTATCATGCAAAGTTAATATATTATATTAAGGGAGATATCTAAAATATAAGTAATAAAAGTGGATCTTTTACCTCAGCATTTTCTTTTATTGTACTTTTACTTTATTTACTTTTCAGCAATTTACTTTCAGCATTTACTTTTCAGCAATTTACTTTTCAGTAATTTACTTTCAGCATTTACTTTTCAGTATTTACTTTCAGCATTTACTTTTCAGTATTAATTTCAGCATTTACTTTCCGTCATTTACTTTTCAGCAATTTACTTTTCAACATTTTACTTTATGTCTTTTATTTTATTTAAGTTTTTACTAGCCCTAGTGTGTGTTCATAACTAAGTTAGTTATCCAGGGTTGTGATGAATTCTAATATCACCGATTATAAGGGGTTATTTTATAGTTTGGGTAATTTAAAGGTTACTTATTAAGTCTTAAGCTTAATGCTTCTTGTTGTCTGATCACCAATAAGATTGATGTGGTAAATCTAAAATAAACTTGACAAAGGAATTTTATTTTTCAGCCTTAGACTTAATAGCCCACGATCTTCCTTGAGGATAGATAACCCTTTAATAAATTTCCTTACATGATAGACATATACCTGTCGGGCGGAGGTAGCCATAATTGGAACTTAAACTTAATGAATCCAGGTAATTTGGTTGACATAGACATATGGTTCAATTGGGTTAAACTGTGTATTACGTCTGACCATCGACAGAGGCTTTCGCATCATTTGTGTTCCAGGTTAGTAAACCAATTTATTACATAAACATAAAATAATCACTTCATCTTTTAAAAGATATTAGAAAGATTCACAACCCTAGATCTTTGAGTCTTTTGTTATTTTCCTTAGTATTTTCTTTGTTTATTTTTATTTTATTTTAATTAGCAAATCCACATTCAACAAACAAAAACAATCATTCTCTTCTCCCTATAATTAGATACCTGTAAATAAATAGTATCAATATTAATAACAACAGTAGGAATTAAGTCCTCGTGGGATCGATATTTTTATACTACTTGAACGATACGTGCGCTTGCTTTATACGTGTGTGTTTACGCCGATCAAGTTTTTGGCGCCGGTTCGGGGACTTATTTTTCTTGAGTTATTAATTTTGAAGCTATCTAATTTACTTGTATCTAATTTTCTTTATTTTTATCTGTAATTTTTATTTCTTTCTTTTGTTTTCAGTGATTGAAAAATGGAATATTTGGGAGATTGAAAGATTACGAGCTTTACTAGAAGAAGATACACCCCAAATTTGGAGCAAAAGTCCAGTTTTCTGAGGCCTGTTGTCCAGTCCAACAACTATCACTGGATGCCAGAACCAAGCAATACCACATTTGCTCAACAAGTCGCAATGGGGAGATGTGACATATGTAATGGTAACCACCCGAGATATCATTGTGAGTACAACTACAATCCAGGGTGGCAGAGCTATCAAAATCCTTCATGGTATGAAGAACCATCATACTTTCCATCTTATCCACCACCCACCTACTATCTTCAACAAGAACCAGAACCATCAGAGGAAGATCAGTTGATTCACATGCTAAAAGATTGGTTCGAGGAACGGGAAGCTCAATTTGATGCACAAATTCAGAGTCAAGCGGCGTCTATACAAAGGATGACAGATCAAGTTAGAGAATTAACAGACAACCTGAATCACATATCTCACGGAGCAAATTCAAATAATACTGAAGAAGCCTTCGAATATTCAGAGATTCATCATGACATCGTAACAGAGGATGAGGCTGAGCAGTATCAAGAATCAGAGGTATCAGTTCTGGATCCTGAACCAACAAAGTCTCAATTTGATTTTTATTTTTCTGACTCTGACGAGGATAAAGAAGCTGAACTATTTGTACCAACTGCACAACCAAATGAGGATGAAACTTTCTATCCTCCAAATGAAGATCTTGGAGCTTTCATTGCAAAAATGTTTGAAAAAGATCTACATGAGCCAATCATTTCACTCAGATCAGAGGATGAAGACCTAAAAACAGACATACTTTACATCCTCAGATTGACACTTATGGATCATGAATTTCACAGATGACGGATGAAGAGTTGAATACGGAAATTTTAAAATTCATTTGTGAAGAAAAGGTGGAACAAGAAACAGAGAAAATGGAGGAGAAATTGTCAGACCAAATTAAAGATCCAGAGTATTCAGGAGAAACATCACTGTTTTGGGGAGTACAAATCAAAGATATCACCCAGAAGCTTGACACAATGGAACTTCCATTCCAAGTCAAACACCAAACGAGACCTCCTGATTTTATTTCTTTCTTTTCAGGAACCACTGGAGCAATAAAGGTTAAAAAGGTGGCACAAGCACTGAATGGGACAAAATTCTTTTTACCACCTTACCGTTGGAAGAGACCCTTCAAAAGCAACACACATGGGAATGTCTTTAATAGGACATCCAAAACGACTCTGAAACCTCCTTGACAGAGATTTCATTCATTCACATCTGGCTGAAGACGAAAAATTTAGCGCTACCAGGGAGGCAACCCATGCACTTTGTTGTAATTTCTATTTTTATTATTTTGTGTATACATGTTGTAGAGTTTTTAATTTTGTGTGTTATTTTTGTAAGGAAAATCACAAACGGAGCATTTTAAGACAGAAGGAATGGTGTTTGGCAATCAGAAGAAGAGAGTTAATTCATTTGTGATGGCTGAGTAAAGAATGAATTCTTGAGACGCATCATTATGAATTTATACTAAGCTAGTGGCGTATTGCGTACATAATTATGTTGCCTTAATAATTGCTTTGATATGCTTTTCTTTTGTTATTTTCTTTTATTTTCGCCGACAAGATCTATACTTTTTGACTTTTCACGATTTATTTTAACGTTCATCTAATAATTGTCATTTGGCAGGTACTAGTGCTATTATTACTCACCCATTTTCAGGTTTTATAAATTCAGCTCTACATTTCTTTCGTCGACACATCCAGATATACATCCAAATAAGAGAAAGAAAATGGAAGAAACTTCACAGCAGCGAGTCAAGTGAATTTGTGTTTTCTATGGATCCAATTCTGGTAATAAACCAGAATTCATTGAGGCTGCAAAGGAATTGGGGAGAGTCATAGCAGAACGAAAAATGCACCTAGTATATGGCGGTGGCAATCTTGGATTAATGGGAAGCATTTCAAAAGCCGTTCAGGATGGTGGCGGTCATGTTTTGGGAATCATTCCAAAAACTTTGGCGGACGAATATATAATCGGAAAAACAAATGGAGTTGAACGTATTGTCTCGGGGATGTCTGAACAACTCCTTGAAATGGTCAACACTGCTGATGCGTTTATTTCTTTACCAGGTGGGCTCGGGCGTTTACTGCTCATGGGCGCACTTGAACATTCATCGGAAGCCCATTGGATTACTCAACATTGAACATTTTTTCGATTTCCTATTTGTATTTCTTGCGGAAGCCAAAAGACATGAGTTCGTGACAAAATCAGTACATGATATTTTCCTGACTGCAATAAAGGCCGAAGAATTAATTGACCAAATCCTAGCATTTGAACCAAAAATCGACCCCATTCTTTCCAAGTTGAGCTGGTCAGATAGAGATCGTGGTAAGAAGCGTAAATTGGACATAGATCTTAATCGGTAATATTTCCTGTAGAATTTCAGCTAACCAGGTATTATCTTCTAAACTCTTCTTCTACTGTTTAAGACATTGGGGACAATGTCTCATTTAGGTTTGGGGGAGGGAATTAGTTGATCAGTACCTTGTTTTTTAGTTTGTGTGTTGTTTTTTTTTTTAGTCTAAAATTTTTCGAAAAATACAAAAAATTTGAAATTTTTTTTTAAAATTACAAAATATATTTTTTTTATTTTGACTAAAAATGTGAAATAGGTAAGAGATAACTGAGTAAGGAGTTTTCACTCATGAGACGTATCTCAAACCATTTTTGAAACAAGTTAGTTTTTGTTTATTTCATTTTAAATTATTTAATTTGTAAATTCTCCATAAAACTGACTAAAATGAATCTTCATATGCTCAATTAGCAGATATTATCAACATGTATTGTAACATACAGACATGAGCTAAAATTGAAAATTTTGTAATATTCAGTGCTCTAGTTTAATTGGAGGAAGCATCTCAAAAAGTGATGGAGTAAAAAAAAAAAAAAAAACATCTCTGATCCGAGTTATTAAGTTTGTAAGGGTGTTTTAACACCTAGTGCCCTAAAGCCAACTGGTTTGGGAGTCACTGGCCCAAAGCTCTCTACATGGATCAAAGATGCTTCAAAAATATATATATATATATATATCTGAAGTCTGAGTAATTAAGTCCATATGGGTGTCTTAACACCTGGTGCCCTAAAGCCAACTGGTTTGGGAGCCACCGACCTAACACTCGCTACATAGATGGAAGATATTGTATATAAATAAAAAAAATAATCAAAAATCAAAGAAAAAAAAATCAGAAAAATTATTCCATTGCTACAAAAGGTGTGAATTCTGATAAAACTTTAGGACAAAAATATTACTCTCATATCAACTGCACTTGTGACTGTTGTGGGCAAAAATGAGTTATTTAATATTTTGTCGGCTGTGTATATGGAGAATGGTAAATATAATAGGAGAATTTACTTATTCGGTAATTTAGAAGGAAAGAAAACAACTAGTAACTTGGAGTAGAAGTTTCACCTGATCAGTCACTAACTTCTTTATTCTCTTTTCACTTGTCTTTTTTGCTTTTGTGTGCATTAGTTTCACTACATTGTTACTTTTGTAAAATGTTTGTGGGTATCATTGCTGTAAACCCGCATGAGACCACAACTTGTCCACTGGGGACATCTAGGGGTTTAAAGGCTTGTTGCATATGCTAAATGCAACTGTGATCCATACGAAAGTGGCTTAGTTTAATTTTAATTATTTCTTGTATTTTATTTTATTGTTTTGCTCGAGGACTAGCAAAATGTTAGGTTTGGGGGTGTGATGAGCGGAAAATATATCAATATTTACCGCCCCTTTGACTTAATATTTTGTTTAGTTTCTCGGGTTTGATGAACGTTGTGATGTGTTTTAGTTTATTTTACAGATAAAATAATATTGGGACCCAATGAAATCATTAAGGACGAAATTTGGGTCAAATAAGGGCAAAAATTGGACTTGACATATTAATTTTGGAGATTGGAAACTTGAAAGGGCGTTTCAACGAAGTGGAGTTTTGGAAATTCCAATTTTGCGAATCTGTCGTATTGTGGACATAACATCTTACTCCGATATCGGATTGAGCTGATTCAAGTTCCAAATTAAATAAGACTTAAAGTCCTACAACTTTTAAAGACAAAATAATTTCGAATTCTGAAGATTTCATGCCCGAAATTGATGAACCATCCAGAAGTGTGTTGTGTGTAATTACTAAAGTCATTTTCAAAGCAAAAAATAAATTAATAAATAAATAATAAAAAATTTCAAATCACCACCAAACATGATAAGAAATTAATGGAGCAATTAATAATGGATTTGGTGGAGTAATTAGTGGAGCAATTAACAATGGGTTTGGTGGATGATTTGATGGAGGCAAAATTTTGCTTATAAATATCAAGCCATTTCATTTGTAAATTCAAACTTTCTTCTAAGGAATTCCTTAAGAATACTAAGAAGATTGTATCTTGTTTGTTTATTTACAGCTTTCAGTAATTAATTTCCGCTTTCGCAATTTCTTTTCTTTACTTTTCAATTTTTACTTTCCGCAATTTACTTTTACGCACTGTACTTTTCTTTCTTTAATTTTCAGTTTTTTAATTTTCAGTAATGAGGAGGTAACTCCCCTTTGCTGGGGTAAAAGGTAAGACTTTTATTACTAAGTTTAGATTAATCTCCCTTAATGAATCGAAGTAATTTGGTTGACATATACATATGGTTCAATTGGGTTAAACTGGGTATTTTCGTCTGACCATCGACCGAGGCTTTCGCATAATTTCATGTTCCAGGTTAGTAAACCGATTTATTACACAAATATAAAATAATCACTTCATCTTTTAAAAGATATTAGAAAGATTCACAACCCTAGATCTTGGAGTCTTTTGTTATTTTCCTTAGTATTTTCTTTTTTTTATTTTTTTTTTATTTTAATTAGCAAATCCACATTCAACCAACAAAAACAATCATTCTCTTCTCCCTATAATTAGATACCTGTAAATAAATAGTATCAATAATTAATAACAACAGTTGGAATTAAGTCCTCGTGGGATCGATATTTTTATACTACTTGAATTATACGTGCGCTTGCGTTATACGTGTGTGTTTACGCATGGTCAGCCCTCACCCATCTAATATCCATCTGATATACATTATTCATATATCACATCCATGTATTCACACAAAGCATGTTATCAATCAATCTAATCCAATTAATTAATCTGAAATTAATGACCATCCAATGTTCAAACAATGATTTGATTTGCGCGAGTCAAACTCGTTTTAAGAATAAGTACTCAAAGTACGAATTCTTGAATTATATTAAACTACAATATTAAATCCAATTAATTTGTATTCAATACTAATTCTGTATTTAATTCCAAATTAAATAATTACACTTTATTAATGAGCCTTTTGCGACTTAGATTCTAAATCTAATTTTTTTACGGGTCTCAAAGCCCAATTAACATCCAATGTCAATTTAATTAAAGTCCAATGGGCTTTCAATTAATTTATAAGGCATGGACTTTGGAAACCAAAGCCGAATAAGGAATCACCCTTTTGCCAAAAATCAATTTAAGCCCATTAGGCCTAATTAAAATATTAAAGGTCTATTTAATCATATTTGGACTTTATGGATATGGTTTTGGGCCCAATTAGATCCAACCAATTAACATAAACCGAACTTGGCCCAACCAAACCCATTAAGCCCAAATACAACTTTATTAGCCCAATTCCAAATTTAGCCCAAATAATTAAATTCCAAAATTCCAAATTTCACAATTCAATTAATCTAAAGTGTATAGCCATAATTAATTAGTCAAATTAACATTTCCAAAATACCAATTAACATAATTAATTATGCTAATAATCATCAACACATGTCCAACATCATTGAATCAAAAAATCAATTCATTTCATGGTATAATGGTCACGGCAATTAGGGGATTTTTGTTCGATTTCGATTTCAATCAAATTAAATCCTAAATCAACATTTCCTAAGTCTTTCAATTCATCCAATGATAAAAAAAAAAAGAAAATTACCATGACATTTAGGGCATGTCCAACTTTCGGCCAAGCCTAACATTTGGGGAAAAATTGTTCCAATTCAATTTTCATCAAATTGATCACAAATAACTCTAAGTTATTATCATTCAAGCATACTCAATCAAACAATTTCATCAAATCATGCTCAAATCAATTTTACCCAAATTTTACCCTAAATCAATTTCATGCTTAATCAAGGCTCTGATACAATTGTTGGGTTTTATAAGTCAAAATAAGATCAATTAAGTGAATGAAATGTGCGAATACATCAAAGTAAAGTTGCGGAATACTCACTTTGATCGGCTTTTGGATGCGATGAAACACAAAGATTTCTTCAAGCTTTTCCTCCATGGATGACTCTCGGCCAAGCTCATTCTTTGTACTCTCCAAACTCCAAGCTTTGTGTGTGATTCCATGCTCATGAATGGGTTTCCCTATCACCTTTGTAAGACCCATTTGGTGTGCTAGCACTCTTGAAAAATTTTCCACAAATCTTTCTAAAGCTTCTTGTATCTCTCGGTCATGAGAGAAATTTGAGAGAAGAAAATTGGCTCCAAGCCGTGAGTTGAGGAAGAGAGAGGGAGAAGATGAAGTTTTGTGTGTTGTGTTTTTGATTTTCAAAAAATCAAATACCAAATACCATTTTTCCAAAAAAGGTACAAGGCTTTAAAGCCTTTCAACTACTCCCATCAATTACAAGTGACAAGCATCTCTTCACTCAAAGTTGATGTGACTTGCGTCACTCGAATGACTAATGATGTGACACGTGATGTGACTTGTGGGCCCCACTAGATTCAAAATGCGAGTGGGCCCGCAAACACTCCCGGGCTCGGGTTCGCTAATTTCGAATTAACGAATTTTCCGTTGCGACGTAATTAAATCAAATTTAGTTAAATAATTATGCCTAGCAAAATTACTATTCACGTCGCTAGCGAATTAATTCTAAATTAACTCATTTGCCCGAATTAAAATCTAATTTTAATTCCGCGTCGAAATGTAATTTCGTTTAATATATCAAATATATTAATTTTATCGATTAATTCCAAATTAATCATTCTCTCTCTTTAAATAATATTTTATCCCAGATAAAATATCTTCTTAATTAATCCCAGATTAATTTTCTCTCCCTTATAATTAATCCTAGATTAATTATGTCTGAGTCATACGTCTTCGGTGAATCTTCGGGAAGCGACCCATGAGATCCCCGGATATGTTAGCAGTAAATCCGGTCGTCAGACTATCCGAACACGTACGTACCTAGTACTACATTTTTTACCGATTTACAAGACATGGTTGGCTTCTAGAAAAGCACCGTGCCTACCCAATTCTTCAGAAATATTCTTAAAGGAATATGTAATCTATATCAGGCGTAGTATACATAGTATTGCATATTTCGATCCATTATCGGATGTCACGTGCTAGGCCTGGGGCTGGAATTATGTCTGCCCCGTACGAAGCATATATCAGATCTAAGGTAACTAGTCTCTATAATCGGATAATCATGACCTAGTCATATTATCAAGATGACTGCAGTACTAAAGAGTACTAGTTCCATATCCTACGTGACCATCATCTCCATATGACTGGAGTGATACTTCCATCTTGACATCACACCCAATACACTAAGATTCTCAATATACCCAGAAGAGGCGTACACATAACCTGTTAAAGCCCTGGACGACCAAAGCCAAAGTATATTGATTGTTGCAAGTATTAGTGGTGCAATTATCAGGTTAAGACCAAATACACCTACCCTGATTCGGACTTCCATACACACATAGTCATACTACCAATGGAATTCCGAGGGGTCTATCTAGAGCGAAGCTGTTTCCGTACCATCGGTAAACACAACCTCCTATTACACCTGCATAAGTATCCCATACTTAAATATATGAGAACTATGTCGTTATGCTCCCATAACACGCACAAGTGCAATACTAGTATATTCCGCATTATCGATGTCCAATCTCGATAATACTCCGACTAGGGATGTTTTCATGATTAAAGCTTCATGGATTAAACCTTCTTGGTCCGCCTTGTCAGTACGAATGTGAATGTTTTCCTGATGTTCTAGTTGTATCATGCCAAAGTTGTGCAGTTATGGCTTATGGTAGTTCATTTTCGCCGGTAGAACTTATATGATAAGAGACAAATTCAAGTGATAGTGGAAATCTTGAACGTGCCAAAGCTGTCAGGACTACATCGATAGCTTGAGTTTGTCATTGACAATTGAAGCCTTGATACGACTCATGTGAACGTGCCAAAGCTGTCACAATAGAAAAATGTCAGGTCCAAAATCACGAGTCATAGTGAGTGTGATTGACAATGAGTTGCCTACCTATACGTAGACGAGAACGTGCCAAAGCTGTGAGTCGAAATATATTCACGGGTCCACTTCCAATTATGGAATTCAATTTAATTATTGAATTCTCATTTTCTGTTGGGGATTACGGTGTTACGTTAAGCATTGGGAGGCATTGCTGGGTTAAAAATCCATAACTAAGGCAGTGTGTAATATTATGAAAATTGCCACTTATGTTTTCCTTATTTTATAGTGTTGATAGAATTAAAATTTTAATCAACTGCATGCATATTATATATATATATATAATATATATATATAATATATATATATATATATATATATATATATATAATATGTTTTACGACTTCTCTTATGGTTGCAGTTTTCTAGAATGGGTTCTAGATTATGCGATATGGAACCAAAGCTTTCATGGTTCAAACACATCCGCGATGGACATTGATTTTGACTTTGGCCAACAACCAATGCTAATCTTGGATCTTGAGAAAGAACCATTCAATGGAAGGAAAACGCTTAATATTTGATTGAGGGTTTTTCGCGTAAATTGGCAACCAATTTATTATCTTTGATTAGGTCTCATCATACACCCTTAAGCATGCATTCTAAAAGCATAATAAGGCGCGAATAAAATAATAATGATATGTGGATGGATACTTAACAAATTATTCCTAGAATAAATCACTCTATTTCCTCTCCCCTGCTTGCACTATTCTAACTTCTACCCAATTACATAATACTATAAAGAAATCTCATTAACATTTAGGGGAATTGGAGAGAAGAGAATTACAAAGAGTCAATAGATAAAGGCTGGACACGCAAGTCCAATTAAATAAATTCTAAATTTATTACAACAATTTCCAAAATTGCGCTCACCCATCTAATATCCATCTGATATATATTATTCATACAATACATCCATGTATTCACACAAAGCATGTTATTCATCAATATAATCCAATTAATTAATCTTTGAATTAAGTGATCATCTAATGTTCCAACAACGATTTGTTTTGCGCGAGTCCAACTCATTTAAGAATAAGTACTCAAAGTGTGAATTCTTGAATTATATCGAACTACAATTTTAAATCCAATTTAATTTGTATTCAATACTAATTCTTATTTAATTCCAAATTAAATAATTACACTTTATTAATGTGCCTTTAAGACTTAGATTCTAAATCTAATCTTAAAGGGTCTCAAAGGCCCAATTAATATCCAATGTCAATTTAATTAAAGTCCAATGGGCTTTTAATTAATTCATAAGGCACGGGCTTTGGCCAATATGTTGGATAATATGACCCATAGCGTCACGATTTGTACAGATCATAGTGTTGTTGTACAAATTAACTATGTGACAAGGAAATTGCACTCTCATCATTTGTGATTAGATCACCATAGATTTATAAATGAAGAGAGGTCCATATGATTAGTTCCTGGATTGAGAATGATATGAGACAGTATCAGTCCGCGAAGGATTAATCATTAAATATCCCTAGTCGTAGTATTATCGAGACTGGACATCGATAATGCAGAATAGGCTAGTATTGCACTTGTGCGCGTTTTGAGGGCACAACAACATAGTTCTCATATATTTGGGTATTGGATACTCATGCAAGTGCGATAGGAGGTTGTGTTTCACCGATGGTACGGGAAACAGCTTCGCTCTGGGTAGACCCCTCGGAATCCCATTGGTATTATGACTATGTGTCTATGGGAGTCCGACATCAGGGTAGGTGTATTTGGTCTTAACCTGAGACTTACACCGCTAATGCTTACGACAATCAATATACTTTAGTTGAGGTCGTCCAGGGCTGTAACAGGTTCTGTGTACGCCAATGCTGGGTATATTGAGAATCGTAGAGTATTGGGTGTGATGTCAAGACGGAAGTATCACTCCAGTCATAGTGGAGATGATGTCACGTAGGATACGGTATTAGTGCTCTTAAGTGCTGGTCGGCCATCGAGATATCATGACAAGGTCATGTATATCCGATTATAGAGACTAGTTACCAGACATCCGACATGTGCTTCGTACGGGGCAGACACATTTCCAGCCCCAGGCCTAGCACGTGACTATCCGATACTGGGCCGATACACAATACTTAGTAGACTACGCCTGATATAGATCCTTAGATATTCTTATAAGAATATTTCCGGAGAATTGGGTAGGCTTGGTGCTTTGCTAGAAGCCAACCTGTCTCGTAAATCGGTAGAACGTAGTACTTGGTACGTACGTGATTCGGATACTCCGACGACCGTATTTACTGCCAACATATCCGGGGATCTCATGGGTCGCTTCCCAGTGATCCACCGATGACGCATGACTCGCACATTTATTAATCTGGGATTAATTTGATGAGAGAGAGAAAATTAATCTAGGATTAATTACGGAGATATTTTATATAGGATAAAATATCGTCTAAAGAGAGAAAACGATTAATTTGGAATTAATCGATTAAATTAATATATTCGATATATTAAACGAAATTGGATTTCGACGCGGAATTGAAATTGGATTTTAATTCGGGCGAACGAATTAGTTTTGAATTAATTCGTTAGCGATGTGAATAGTGAATTCGCTAGGCGTAATCATTTAATTACGACGCAACGGTAAATTCGCTAATTAGGAATTAGCGAACCCGAGCCCGAGTGTGATTGCGAGCGCATCCGCATTTCGAATTCGAGTGCGGCAACGCAAGTCACATCAAGCGTCAAATCATTCGTCACATCAAGCGTCAAATCAAACGTCACTTTGAGTGATGTGATTGATTGATGTGATTGATTGATTGAAAGACATGCCACTTTAATAAAGTGAAAATGAATAGTGATGTGTTTTGGTGAAATAGTGTAAGTTGGTGGAAAGTATTTACCAATTGATTTTAATTAATTGTTTGGTAAATGTTTAATATATTTTTATGAAAAATATATAAGGCATTTTGGAAATGCTTTACAAACCTAATACATACTTTCCCTCCTCTCTTTCTCTTTCATTATTCACGCCCAAATGGGCAGTAAAATGCTCACTGGTTTTCTTCATTTTGGGCGTGAGTTTGGGAAGCAATGTGCTTGATTTTGTGGCAAAATCAAGAAGAGCTAGCACTCCGAGAGACTTGCGAAGGTGGTAGGGAGGTTCACCCATGAGCTGGGATCCGTCCGACGAAGCTTGTAGCTCCGTTTCGCAGCTCAAAATTCTGATTTGGAGGGTAGTGAACTGCACACAGTTGGCGCCAAAACAGTGGGCTTTTTGGGCTTCATTCGTCTTCAAATCGTCTCAACCGATTGATGTGAGTATTCCGCTACCTCCGTTGATGTCTTCACACATGTATTTCATGTCTTGTTTGATCTTGGGACATAGATAAAACCTAACACAATATGGGTCAAACCCAAATGCCAAGGCCCAATAAAGGAATCACCCTATTTGCCATAAAATTAATTTCGGCTCATTAGGCCCAATTAAATTTAAAAGGCCCATTAATTATATTTGGACTTCATAGAATGGTTTTAGGCCCAATTTGGATCCAATCCAATTTTCCTAAACCAACTTGGCCCAACCAAGCCCATTAGGCCCAAATATAACAATTTTAGCCCAATTCCAAATTAAAGCCTAATTAATTAAATTCCAATATTCCAAATATCACAATTTATTTTATTAAAGTGTATAGCCATAATTAATTAGTTAAATTAACATTTCCAAAATACCAATTTAATTAATTAATCAGGCTTTATCATTTTGAATTCATGTCCAACATAATTGAAGCAAAATCAACCCTAACATGCTTCTTAATGCTCACGGCAATTTAGGCATTTTATATCCGATTTTGATTTCAATCCGATTAAATCACAAATCAATATACTCATGCACTTTAAACACATCCAATGGTCTAAAAATCAAAAAATCACCATGACAAAAGGGCTCTAAGTATTCGGCCAAGCAAACCAAATTAGGGAAAAATTATCTAATCAATTTTACTTAAAATTAATCATGCATAACTCTAAGTTATCATAATCTACGCATACTCAAACAATCAATTTGACGAAATCGTGCTCCAAGCAAAAATACCCAAATTCAAGATTATGAACCCTAATATGTTTCATGCTTAATTTGGCTCATGATACCACTGTTGGGTTCTCTAAGAACATGCCAAGGATCTATTAAAGCACAAAAAAACATGTGAATACATAAAGTAAGATAGCGGAAAATATACTCACTTTGATCAGTTTCTTGGATGTAGGAAAGTTAAAAACTTTGAATCCTTTGAAGTAGTATGTTGAGCTCCAAGCTTTGATTCTTGAATTCCAAACTCAATGGGAAAGTTTCCCTAACACCTTTGAATGACTCCTTGGAAGTGCTAGCTTGAAGAAAAAATTGCAACAAAATTTTCTTCTTGGAGAGGAAGGTCACGACAATAGAGGGAGTTGGGAGAGAGAGATGAGTTTTTCAATTTGTGTAATTGATTTCTAAAATCAATAATTGCCATATACCAAATCAAAGTTGGTATTAGTCATTCACCAAATTAAAATCAAATAAGGTAATGTGTTTTTCAAGCAAACAAGCACTACCAACTTTCATCACGATATAGGTAAGTGTTTGACTAGTGAAGTGACTTGATTTGGGCCCCACAATAATTCAAAATCCAAGTGAATTTTCTGTTGCGACTTAATTAAATCAAATTTAATTAAATGATAATGCCTTGCAAAATCATTACGAAAGTCGCCCACGAATTAATTCTAAATTAATTTGTTCGCCCGAATTAAAATCCAATTTTAAATCCTATATGAAATCTAATTTCATTTAATATATCGAATATATTATTTTATCTATTAATTCTAAATTAATCGTTCTCTCTCTACTAATCGAATTTTATCCCAGATAAATTCTCGCCGTATTTATCCTAGATCAATTTTCTCTCTCTTATAATTAATCCCAGATTAATTTTGTTCGAGTCATACGTCATCGGTGAATCTTCGGGAAGCGACCCATGAGATCCCTGGATACGTTGGCAGTAAATCCGGTTATCAGACTATCCGAATTTGTGCGTACCTAGTACCATGTTCTTACCGATTTACAAGATATGGTTGGCTTCTAGCAAAACACCGTGCCTACCCAATTCCTTAGAAATATTCTTTAAGGAATATATAATTTATATCAAGCATAGTATACCAAGTATTGCGCATTGCGATCCAGTATCGGATCATTAGCAACTAGTCTCTTTAATCGGATAATCATGACCTTGTCATATTATCCCGATAGTTGCAACATAATAGAGTGCTAGTTATGTATCCCTGCGTGATCTTCATCTCCATATGACTGAAGTGACCCTTCCATCTTGACATCACACCCAATACACTACGATTCTCAATAAACCCAGAAGAGTCATACATAGAACATGTTAAAGCCCCAGACGACCAAAACCAATGAGTATTGATTGTCTCAAGTATTAGGGATGCAAGTCTCAGGTTAAGACCAAATACACCTACCCTGATTCGGATTCCCATAGATACATAGTCATACTACCAATGGGATTCCGAGGGTTCTATCCAGAGCGAAGCTGTTTCCGTACCATCGGCAAACACGACCTCGTATCACACTTGCATAAGTATCCAATACTTAAATATATGAGAACTATGTTGTTACTCTTCCATAACACGCACAAGTGCAATACTAGTTTATTCTGCATTATCGATGTCCATTCTCGATAATACAATGACTATGGATATTTAATGATTAAACCTTTGTGGATTGATACTGTCTCATATCTTATTAATCCGGAACTAATAATAAGGACTTTTATCATTTATATATATACAAGTAATCTTATTACAAAATGATAAAATAGCAATTTCAATTGTCACATAGTTAATTTGTACAAAAACCACAATGTCTTTTACAAATAGTGATGTTATGGGTCATAATTGTCCAATAAGGATAACCTACAAATAGGCAATTATTCGATTTGGGTTTTAGTTTGGTACCATCCAAACGTTTAACATATGCCCAGCATCCCCAAATCTTCAGGAATGTGAAATCTGGTTTCTTTCCTGTCCATATTTCATATGGAGTATGTCCAACAGACTTTGACGGAACCTTATTCAAAATAAGTATTGCACTGTTCAATACGTATCCCCATAAGGAAATTGGTAGCTCAGTGTGACTCATCATCGACCTTACCATATCCAACAAATTTTGGTTTCTCCGTTCGGACACACTGTTCAATTGAGGTGTCCCGGGAGGAGTCCACTGTGAAAGAATACCATATTCTTTTAAGTAATCAAGAAACTCATTGCTTAAGTATTCTCCACCACGGTCCGACCGCAATGTTGTAATACTTTTGCCGGTCTGTTTTTCTACTTCGTGTCGAAACTCTTTGAATTTCTTAAAAGTTTCCGACTTTTGTTTCATAAGATACACATAACCATAATGCGATCCGTCATCCGTAAAGATTATGAAGAATTCATATCCACCTCTAGCTTCGCTAGACATGGGCCCATATACATCACTATGAACGAGGGCTAATAGATCGGTGGCACGTACACATTTACCACTAAAAGGTGTTTTAGGCATTTTGCCTAACAAACAAGATTCACAGACATCATATGAATCAGGATCGAGTCCATCCAAGTATCCATTCTTCGAAAGAGTGGATATATAAGTCTTGTTAATGTGTCTCAGACGAAAATGACACAGATAAGTTTCATTTTTTTTACTCAATTAGAGCCTTTTGTTTGTCATGTTATATGTTTGAGATTCATTTATATTCAAAATATAAAGACCATTATTAACATCTGCTGTACATATCAAAATGTCATCTTTATATACAAAACACCCAGTGTTCTGGAATACAAAGGTATACCCGCATCAGGTTAAACTAGATACAGAGATGATGTTTCTAGTCAAACTAGGTACAAAATAACAGTCACCTAATGTAATTACATGCCCCGAGGGAAAATTCAAAAGATAGGTTGCCAATGGCCAAAATAATGACTCTCGTCCCATTTCCGACTCGTAGGTCGGTCTCACCTGAAGCTAGTCTCTTGCTAATCTGTAGATCCTGCACATCAGTACATATACGAGTACCACATCCAGAATCAAAAATCTAATTTTTAAAACCAGTAGTGGACATGTTTATTTCAATAACAAACATACTTGAAGCCGGAGCCTTGCCCGCCTTCGCTTCCTTCATGTCCTCCTTGTACTCATGGTAGTCACGCTTCTAATGACCCTCTTTGCCATAGTGTAGGTAGACATCTTGGGATATGTCATTTGTCTTCCCAGAAGACTTTGACGATTTGGCCTTGCCCTTTTTCTTTTTCTTCTTCACACCCCCAGAGGACTTCGGCCAAGCCTTGGCCTTCTAGGATGTCGAAGTAAGATATGCCTCGCACTTCTTTCCCTTCAGAAGCTCTGGCTCTGCCTCTTTCAGCATCGCCATTAACTATCCAAGACTCTTTTCTTGGTTCATCATATTATAGTTCATGACGAACACGCCCCAACAGTCGGGTAGAGACTGTAAGATAAAATCTATAGAAGTCTCGACCTCGAAGGTAATGCCCAGTTGACCTAGCTATTCGATGTCAGTAATCATCTGCAATATATAATGCTCGACAGATGTACCCTCTGACATACGCGAGCGAAAAAGCTTCTTTTGCAAATCGTACTTCTGAGATCTAAGATTAGATATGTGAAGATCCTTCAATTTCAACATCATGTTATAAGGATCCAATCATTTGTTCTGACGATGAAATTTAGGAGTCATTGCAGCAAGCATGACGGATTGAGCAGTAAAGTTATCATCACGAGGAGTCTTCCAAAGCTTATGCTCTACTATTTGCTCAAGTCCAGGCTCAAGCTCGAGAGGTCTCTCTATAACATAGAGTAATTCTCGGCTCTCAGGACTATCCTGAGATTCATTTCCCAGTCAGTAAAATTGACGTCATTAAAGACATTATCGCCCATGATTATGTCACTAACGCTAATCTTTCCAGCCATCCTGATTGCTATAGTCCAACTATCTAATCAACGATTTTGGGTACACTCAAATGTAATGGTTACTATAGTTCAACTATATAACCAACTACAAGTGGAATAGTGGCTTGTACAGTCTAACTGTTCAAAGAAAGCAATAAAATATATTGTCCAACTAATATATATATATATATATATATATATATATATATATATAACGTGATATAATTATAAAAAAGCACGTATTAGCGAGTATTAAACGACATTACAAATTTAATACCGACCTCCCACTATTTTTCGGTGAGCCTCTAACCCTCTATTGAGTACTCGGGAAACCCAGTTTCCTAGTGGGCCAGGATCCCATTAAATAACACACAACCTTGACTTTGGCCATCAAGCGGTATGAAACTTAACTAGGTAGATCTCTAAGATCAATTGGATCCCATCCAATTCCTATATCGGTAGGTGGACCTCCAAGTCCAAAACATATATCCCATAAATTTCCTAACCTTTTCCTCTGAATCAACTAAAGCCTTGGCTTTGGCTCAACAAGCTTAATGATCCAGTAAGCGCGACCATTGACAGTGGGAAGCTTTGTAATCCCGTCGATGTACAGAATGACCTTGACTTTGGCCAACAAGTCACAACTGCCCAAGACATGGCGATATATAACAAAGCTTTCTGGTTCAAACAACATCCACATGGACAATGATCTTGACTTTGCCACACAAATCAAAGTCAATCTTGGACCTTGAGAGAGAACCACTCAATGGAAGGAAAAAACGCTTAATAAAAAAGTGAGGGTTTTTTCGTAAATTGGCAACCAATTTTATATATTTGATTGATCTCATCTTCACCATTAACATGCATTCTAAAAGCATAATAAGGCGGGATAAAAGTAATAATGATATGTGGATGGATTTTAATAACATTTGTTCCTAGAAAACTCACTCTTTCTCTCTCCCGCTTATTGGTTTTCTACATAGTCCCAAGATCATTCAAGTAATGAAATAATGTTAATACTGTAGGGTTGGTGCTCAGAGCGCCAATTCCCGGTTGTATTTTTGTTAAATACTTCTGTAAAACGTTATTATCAGTAATAATATATGTAGTTTCTATAATATAATCTAATCTTTTATATGGTAAAGACGTAATGACCCTAGAATGATTAGTCATGATACAGTTGCAAAAGCGTCGCAACGGACATTGAGTCGTATCATGACGTTGTCATTCTCAGACAGTTCCTGGTCAAGGTTTACACTACTTGGTCAGTATAGTAAACCCGTTGAGACCAGTACATGTCGTATACTGGAATATATGATTCCAATGGTTTCTCAATGAACCATAAGTCTTGGAGACTAGTATAGACGTGTAGGTGTTTATAGTGGATAAACACTGAACGACTCACCGAAGATTCTTAATGGATGGTACACCAGCGTCAATAAGAATCTTCTTGGGTTGAGTAGCACTTGTGATTCTTAGACTTGAGATGCCATTGTGGGCACATGAGACATCTTCTACACTTAGACGGCAGTCACGTCACGTCACCGATCTATTTAGATCAGACCTCCGCCTGTTCGTTGGGTGTAGATAGATCCTCAGGGTGTCCTATGTGTATCAAGATAGGATCCGTCAGTTCTGTGTACCAGAGCATAGGTAGTCCATATGATTAGCAATCAGATAAAACCATGGGCCCGTGGTAAGTTTAGAAGCTAGTTCTAAACATTCTTTTTGAGATTGCTAATAGAATAGTCGACTGGATAGTCCCGATAGAGATTTGACGTTTACATCTATATCTCTGGGATTTATCCGGATACCTGTGACGGAGGAATTATACATTTGCGATGACCTCGACCTGTATGGTTTAGCGAGATTATCCGTGATCGTCATAATCTACGGGTGGATAGATTATGGACATGAAATTTGATTTCGTGACGGATATACCTGAACCTAGAGAGTCTCAATAATGAAACATACTCGTTGAGCACTAGAGCAACATAAATAAATAATATTGATTATTTATAAAGTCGTTTAATGGTTAAACGCAAGATACATGCTAAAGAGACTAGATAGTCATTTCCTTAATTATTGTGTATTTACATTTAATACTTGATTAATTTAAATACACATTAATTAATAGTCAAAATGAGTTATTTGACTTTTATCCTAAATGAATATATGTTTTTAATATTTAATGTAAATATTATACATATATTTAATATATTTGTATTTGATTAATTAATTAATTATTTAATTGTTAAATGATTAAATTAATTAAATAAATATATTATTACTTAGGATAATTTAGTAAATGACTTTAGTTGCCATATTTGACTTAAATAAATATCTAATAAAGGTGATAATAGATATTTATGCAAGTTGAATAAAGATATGCAAATGAAATTGAAATTCAATTTGTTGAATTTGGTATGCAAATTTCGGCCAAGGTGTAATGTTTGACAATAAATTGTTTTTTTTCATTTTTCATTTCACTAACCTAATACACATTTCACAAAAGTAAAACTCCATTGAAGAAAGCTTGAAAAAACTTTGAGAAAGAAAGAAAAATCCAAGAAAGCTTGATTTTAGTAAGTTTTCTCCAACTTACTATTAGTAGGGAAATTGTTCCTTAGGATCTAGGCTTTCATATTTGATATCCTTAGGTTATTTCTTTCTTTGTTCTTGTGGTTTTTTTTGATGAAAACTTTGGTGAAATTGTAAAGCATGTATGATGAAGAAAGGATATGACTATTGTAGTTATATGTAATCTTTTAAGGTTTATGAAACCATGTTGCTATTCTAGAGTTGTTGACCCACTCTTAAATGACCTAGATTTGATCTTGAGTTGTTTCATTGTGTTGAGACTTGAATTGGATGAAAGATTGATGATTGAAGTATTGATTTAATGTAATAAGTCCAATTTGTCCAATTTGTTGAAATTGAAAAATTAGGGTTTATAACCAATTCCAAATTTGGGGGTTTTCATATATGTTGAGCATTTGGTGTGTATATGATGCATGCAAAGTTTCATGTTGATTGGATTCATTTAGATGAGTTTTGAGACATGAAATGACCAAATGGTCAATTAGCCCTCCAAATGAGGCTCACGGCATTTGGAGGAAATTTGGGGATTTTGGTCTTTTGGTGTTTTGATGTTTTGAACATGCTAAGTTCATCTTAGAAATGATTTAGAATCATTCAAAATTGATTGGATCAATTTCGGACTAAAACGGACAAAAATACAAAGCAAGGGTATTTCGGTAAATTCACCTAAAAATGTTTTATTGAATTTATTTTCATAATTTGATTATTGGAATTTAAATAAATATGTTTATTTAATTTATCCGAGAAAAATTTTTGAAATCTGAAAATCGGATTTTCACCGCTTCCGCTGCGTTACCGGATTCACCCCTAAATAACCCCTTCAAAATGGTATCAGAGCGAGTCTGATTCTAGGCCACCTAATATGATTAGCTTCATTGAATCAATGTTTAATCATGTTTTTCTTGACTTTGTGCATGCTTATTAGGATCTAAACTGGTTAGATTTAGGGTGTATGACACTTAGCGGAAAATCCCTAATAATAAGGTTTAAATGTAATTATGTATTGATGATGCATGTTATATGGTCCGTCTTGTCAATACGGTTTATGAATACTTCTTTGTGACTACATCCGAGACCGTGCCTCTGCTGTGAGGGTGTAGCCGATAAAGATTTATTTATACCGGATGTATATCTGATACTAGATAAATTCAAGTAAAAGCGGAATTCTGAACGTGCCCTAGCTGTCAGGATTACGTAAGTAACTTGAGTTTATCATTGATGAGTATTACCTTGGTACGTCTCCTTGTGGGCCTGCCTTCGCAGCGACAACGAGAAACGGCCAGGACCGGATATTAGGAGTCACTTTTGAGTGATTGACAAATGAGTTGTCTACCTGATGAATATACGTAGGCGAGACCGTGCCTCTGCTGTGAGCTGAAATATATTCACGGGATCCACCTTTCACTATTTATATTTAATTTAATTATTAAATATTTGTATTCTGTTTTGGGATTACAGTATTGCATGATTTAGTGGGAGGGGCATATTAGATTAAAAATCCATGATCTAGTTTATGCTTTTGATATTATATGAAACTGCTTAATTCTGCTAACCGTTTTTCGTGATCTATATGATAGATTTGCGATGGCGGGTCAATCCACAAACCAGTTTGCGCGTATGTTAGATGCGAACAAACTGAAAGGCGCTGAGAACTTTGCAGACTGGGAATTGGATTTGAGGATTGTCCTCGATTCCGAAAAGTTGGGTTATGTTCTTGAGGGTCCTTTACCCCTTGCAGTGGGTGAGGATGCTTCGGAGGAGGAACGCCAAGTTTTTGAAGCTTGAAGAATGATGATTTAAGGGTTAAATCATACATCCTTAGTTCGCTCTCTCCGAAACTCAAGCAACAATACTATGGAACATCAGATTCCTATAGTATGATAACGCGATTAAGACAATCGTTCGAGAACCAGGAACAAGTTATTGTTCACAAGGTCGCCATGGAACTGTTCCATGCGCGTCTGGATGAGGGGCAAAGTGTTAGCCCACATGTTCTTCAAATGATCGATTTGATCGATCAATTGAGGCAACATAATCTCATCCTAAATGACATTCTCGGTAGGAGTGTCATTCTTGGTTCTCTGCCAGCTTCATTCCGCCAGTTTGTGATGTACTTCAACATGCACGGGACAGTCTGCACCTACCAGGAGCTACATAGGATGTTGCTCACGGCAGAAGAGGATCTGAAGAAGGGAGTACCGACTCGCCCACCTAGATCTACTTCTCTGTCTGCTTCTTCCCAAGGAATGTCCAAGGGAAAGAAGAAGAAAGGGAAGAAGAAGAAGACCTTCGGTCCTCCACAGCAGGCGAAGATAGCCAAGCCCAAAAGGGCTTCTGAAGACAAATGCCACCACTGCGGCAAGTTGGGCACTGGAAAAGGAACTGTCCTGATTACATTGCCCAAGTGAGGAGAGACAGAGCTTCTACATCAGGTACTTTTATTTTTCCAGTTATTGATTTATCTTTGGCTTGTGAAGCCGTTACATCCAGCTGGATTTTAGATTCTGCTTGTCCCATTCACATTTGCAATTCGTTGCAGGTGCTGAAGGAAAGTAGGAGGCTGAAGCCAGGAGAGATGCAGTTGCGGTTCGGGAGTGGAGACTCTTTGGATGCAGTTGCAGTGGGAGTATGCGAGATCTCATTGCCGAATGGGACACTTTTGTTATATGACTGTCATTTTGTACCAGGATGTGTCGCTAATATTATATCACTTTTTTTATTAGATACAGAAGGCTATTGTATTAATATTAAGAATAGTTCTTTGTATTTATATGATAAAAATAATATTCAGATCCTTAGTTGTCCAAACCAGCATGGTCATTACACATTGCAAACTTCAAAAGATATATTAAATACTGGAGTTAATAAACGTAGTTTACCTGTAATTAATAATACTGAACTTTGGCATATGAGACTTGGTCACATTGGCGTTAAACGCCTTACCCAATTGGTTAGGAATGGTTTGATATCAGATCTTACCATTGAGTCCTATCCAACTTGTGAATCCTGTATTCAGGGTAAGATGACCAAAGCCCCATTTTCTGGTGTTGGACACCGTGCCACAAACTTACTGGAACTCGTACATTCTGATGTATGTGGTCCACTAAGTCAAACTGCTCACAGGGTTATTCGTACTTCGTTACCTTTACCGATGATTTGTCACGGTACGGTTATGTGTATTTGATGCGACATAAATCGGAAACCTTTGAAAAGTTCAAAGAGTTCCGAAATGAAGTAGAAAAACAAACTGGTAAATATATTAAATGCCTTCGATCAGATCGAGGCGGCGAATATATGAGTGGTGAGTTCATGGATTATATGAAGGAGAATGGGATTCTCGCTCAATATACTCCTCCAGGTACACCACAGCACAATGGTGTATCTGAAAGGAGAAATCGGACTTTATTGGATATGGTCCGATCGATGTTGAGTTTCACAGATTTGCCCTATTACTTATGGGGTTACTGTCTCTTAACAGCCGCACATCTTTTGAATAAGATTCCTTCAAAGGCTGTTCCTACGACACCGTATGAGATATGGTTCGGTAGGAGACCGAATCTTAATTATATTAAGGTTTGGGGTTGTCCTGCCTATGTCAGGGTAACTCAGCAAAGTAAGCTTTCGCCTCGAGGGCAAAAGTTTAGGTTTGTTGGATATCCCTCGAACACGAGGGGATATCTGTTCTATGATACCGAGCATCGAAATGTGTTCGTAGCTCGCTTCGCAAAATTTCTAGAAGTAGAATTTTTGTCAGAAGGAGGTGATCATAGACAGGTTGAGCTTGATGAAGTCCAACCTGAAAACAACGAACCAACGGAGGAACCTGAAGTTCAAGTAGATGAAGGACCTTCAACACACACACCCGTAGGTCGGAAAGGGTATCTAGACCTCCTGAACGCTTGTATTTGATACAAGAAAAGAGTCTGGATGTTCTCTTAGTTGAAGAGACCGATCCTTTCACCTATAGAGAATCGATGTTGGACATCGACTCCGTGAAATGGCAAAGTGCCATGAAATCCGAGATAGATTCAATGCATGAAAATCAAGTTTGGGACTTGATTCCGCTTCCCGAAGGAATTGTTCCTATCGGTTGTAAATGGGTTTACAAGAGGAAGCGCGGGCCTGACGGTAAGGTTGAAACTTACAAGGCCCGACTGGTAGCAAAAGGTTACACGCAGCGACCTGGCGTCGACTACGATGAAACTTTTTCGCCGGTAGCAATGCTTAAGTCTATCCGGATTTTGCTTTCTATAGCTGCGTATCATGACTACGAGATTTGGCAAATGGATGTCAAAACGGCTTTTCTAAATGGGTTTCTTGATGAAGAAATCTATATGGAACAGCCGGAAGGTTTCACATCCAGCCAAACCTCGGGTATGGTTTGTAAGCTTAAGAAGTCCATTTATGGACTTAAACAAGCTTCACGAAGTTGGAATCTTCGATTCGACGAGATTATCAGATCGTCTGGTTTTCTTAAGAATTCGGAAGAATCCTGTGTGTATCAGAAGGCCAGTGGGAGCATGGTCGTATTTTTAGTCCTGTATGTTGATGACATCCTAATCATTGGGAATGATTTAGGTATGTTACAAAGCGTTAAAGCATATCTCTGTAAGAATTTCTCCATGAAGGACCTGGGAGAAGCTTCCTATGTTTTAGGGATAAACTCTATCGAGATAGACAAAGGAGGCTGATTGGGTTATCCCAATCAACGTACGTAGATAAGATCTTGGAACGGTATAGCTTTGGTAACTGTAAGACAGCAAACATACCGTTCAGACATGGGATTCATCTTTCCAAGAAGATGTGTCCACAAACAGAAGATGAGAAGGTTAGAATGTCTAACCAACCTTATGCTTCGTGTTTGGGTAGCATAATGTATGCCATGTTATGTACGAGGCCTGATATCAGTTTCGCTGTTAGCGTAACCAGTCGATATCAGTCCAATCCAGGTAATGACCATTGGATGGCCATTAAACATATCCTAAAGTATCTTAAAGGTACTAAGGATAAGTTGATTATTATGGAGGAAACGAACTGCAGGTTAACGGGTATACAGACTCCGATTTTCAATCGGATCCCGATGATAGAAAGTCTACATCTGGATTTGTCTTTACCCTTAACGGAGGTGCAGTATGTTGGAAGAGTTCCAAACAGGGATCTACAGCTGATTCCACCACTGAGGCGGAATATATTGCAGCTTCTGAAGCCGCAAAAGAGGCTGTGTGGATAAAGAATTTTATCACAGAATTGGGAGTTGTCCCAAGTATCGAGAATGCGATTCCGTTATACTGTGATAATACTGGAGCCATTGCGCAAGCAAAGGAACCGAGGGCGCATCAGAAGTCGAAGCATGTGGAACGCAAGTACCACATCATTCGAGAGATCGTGTCGCGAGGGGATATTGTCGTGTGCAAGGTACCGAGTGAAGACAACGTAGCAGACCCGCTGACGAAGGCCATACCTCCGAAGTTATTTGATAAACACGTGGAGTCGATGGGTATTAGATACAATCGATATTGGCACTAGAGCAAGTGGGAGATTTTGTAGGGGTTGGTGCTCAGAGCGCCAATTCCCGGTTGTATTTTGTTAAATACTTCTGTAAAACATTATTATCAGTAATAATATATGCAGTTTCTATAATATAATCTAATCTTTTATATGGTAAAGACGTAATGACCCTAGAATGATTAGTCATGATACAGTTGCAAAAGCGTCGCAACGGACATTGAGTCGTATCATGACGTTGTCATTCTCAGACAGTTCCTGGTCAAGGTTTACACTACTTGGTCAGTATAGTAAACCCGTTGAGACCGGTACATGTCGTATACTGGAATATATGATTCCAATGGTTTCTCAATGAACCATAAGTCTTGGAGACTAGTATAGACGTGTAGGTGTTTATAGTGGATAAACACTGAACGACTCACCGAAGATTCTTAATGGATGGTACACCAGCGTCAATAAGAATCTTCTTGGGTTGAGTAGCACTTGTGATTCTTAGACTTGAGATGCCATTGTGGGCACATGAGACATCTTCTACACTTAGACGGCAGTCACGTCACCGATCTATTTAGATCAGACCTCCGCCTGTTCGTTGGGTGTAGATAGATCCTCAGGGTGTCCTATGTGTATCAAGATAGGATCCGTCAGTTCTGTGTACCAGAGCATAGGTAGTCCATATGATTAGCAATCAGATAAAACCATGGGCCCGTGGTAAGTTTAGAAGCTAGTTCTAAACATTCTTTTTGAGATTGCTAATAGAATAGTCGACTGGATAGTCCCGATAGAGATTTGACGTTTACATCTATATCTCTGGGATTTATCCGGATACCTGTGACGGAGGAATTATACATTTGCCATGACCTCGACCTGTATGGTTTAGCGAGATTATCCGTGATCGTCATAATCTACGGGTGGATAGATTATGGACATGAAATTTGATTTCGTGACGGATATACCTGAACCTAGAGAGTCTCAATAATGAAACATACTCGTTGAGCACTAGAGCAACATAAATAAATAATATTGATTATTTATAAAGTCGTTTAATGGTTAAACGCAAGATACATGCTAAAGAGACTAGATAGTCATTTCCTTTTAATTATTGTGTATTTACATTTAATACTTGATTAATTTAAATACACATTAATTAATAGTCAAAATGAGTTATTTGACTTTTTTCCTAAATGAATATATGTTTTTAATATTTAATGTAAATATTATACATATATTTAATATATTTGTATTTGATTAATTAATTAATTATTTAATTGTTAAATGATTAAATTAATTAAAATATAAATATCTTACTTAGGATATTTAGTAAATGAATTAGTTAGTTGCATATTTGACCAAATAAATATCTAATAAAGGTGTTAATAGATATTTATGCAAGTTGAATAAAGATAATGCAAATGAAATTGAAATTCAATTTGTTGAATTTGGTATGCAATTTCGGCCAAGGTGTAATGTTGCACATATAAATTGTTTTTTTTTTCATTTTTCATTTCACTAACCTAATACACATTTCACAAAAGAAAAACCATTGAAGAAAGCTTGAAGAACTTTGAGAAGAAAGAAAAAACCAAGAAAAGCTTGATTTTAGTAAGTTTCTCCAACTTACTATTAGTAGGGAATTGTTCCTTAGGATCTAGGCTTTCATATGTGATATCCTAAGGTTATTTCTTTCTTTGTTCTTTGTGGTTTTTGTTGATGGAAACTTTGGTGAAATTGTAAAGCATGTATGATGAAGAAAGGATATGACTATTGTAGTTATATGTAATCTTTTAAGGTTTATGAAACCATGTTGCTATTCTAGAGTTGTTGACCCACTCTTAAATGACCTAGATTTGATCTTGAGTTGTTTCATTGTGTTGAGACTTGAATTGGATGAAAGATTGATGATTGAAGTATTGATTTAATGTATTAGTCCAATTTGTCCAATTTGTGGAAATTGAAAAATTAGGGTTTATAACCAATTCCAAATTTGGGGGTTTTCATATATGTTGAGAATTTGGGTGTGTATATGATGCATGCAAAGTTTCATGTTGATTGGATTTCATTTGGATGAGTTTTGAGACATGAAATGACCAAATGGTCATTAAGCCCCCAAAGGAGGCTCACGATTTGGATGCCAATTTGGGGATTTTGTGTCTTTTGGTGTTTGTGATGTTTTGAACATCATAAGTTCATCTTAGAAATGATTTAGAATCATTCAAAATTGATTGGATCAATTTCGGACTAAAACGGACAAAAATACAAAGCAAGGGTATTTCGGTAAATTCACTTAAAAATGTTTTATTGAATTTTTTTCATAATTTGATTATTGGAATGTTAAATAAATATGTTTATTTAATTTATCCGAGAAAAAGTTTTGAAATCTGAAAATCGGATTTTCACCGCTTCCGCTGCGTTACCGGATTCACCCCTAAATAACCCCTTCAAAATACAATAAAGAAGTATGCGGAATCAAAAACTTACAATGAGGCGGTTTTATGGATGCGTCAAGTTCAAAAATTCCTCTCCTTGTCCTTGTAGAAAGTCACGGCCAATGTGGTATTGTTATTGAAGATGAACAAGCTCCAAGCTTTGTCTTTGATCCAAGCTCTTTGGAGGGTTTCCCTCCCTATCACCTTGGATGATTCCTTTGTGGTGTAGCACTCTTGAAGAATTTGCACAAATCTTCTTCTTCGCTCTTTTGCAACTCACGGCAAGGAAGAAAAATTGGGAGAGTTGGTTCTGCGCAAGTGCGTGATGATGACAGAGTGAGATGTGTGGTGGTTACTTGTATCAATTTGAATTTCTCTAAATCCAAAATAAATGATATACCAAAGTTTTGGTAAAAGTCTTCACAAGCCAATCATCATACAAAGTGTGTAAGGCAAGTCATCAGCTTGTCACCAAAACCCATCACTCAAAGTGACAAGTGATGTGACTAGTGATGTGACTTGTGGACCCCATTTGATTCGAAATCCGAGTGGCCCGTTAAACACTCCTGGGTTCGGGTTCGCTAATTCAAATTAACGAACTTTCCGTTGCGACGTAATTAAATCAAATTAATTAAATAATAATGCCAAGAAAAATTATTATTCACGTCGCTAGCGAATTAATTCTAAATTAATTCGTTAGCTCGAATTAAAATCCAATTTTAATTCCGTGTCGAAATCTAATTTTGTTTAATATATCAAATAAATTATTTTATCGATTAATTCCAAATTAATCGTTCTCTCTCTCAAATTGTATTTTATCCTAGATAAAATCTCTCTGTAATTAATCTCAGGTTAATTATGCTCGAATCATACGTCATCGGTGAATCTTCGGGAAGCGACCCAAGTGATCCCTGGATATGTTGGCAGTAAATATGGTCGTCAGACTATCCGAGCATGTAAGTACCTTGAACTACATTTTTACCGATTTACGAGACATGGTTGGCTTCTAGCAAAGCACCGTGCCTACCCAATTCTCCAGAAATATTCTTAATGGAATATATAATATGTATCAGGCGTAATATATATAGTATTGCGTATTATGACCTGTATCAGATGTCACATGCAAGGCCTGGGGCTGGAATAGTGTATGCCCCGTACGAAGCATATATCGGATTACAAGCAACTAGTCTCTTTAAATCGGATAATCATGACCTTGTCATATTATCCCGATGGTTACAACCATTTAGAGTACCAGTTTTGTATCCCTGTGTGATCATCATCCCCATATGACTGAAGTGATACATCTATCTTGACATCACATCCAATACACTACGATTCTCAATAAACCCAGAAGAGGCGTACACAGAACCTGTTAAAGGCCTGGACGACCAAAATCAAAGCGTATTGATTGTCGCAAGTACTAGCGATACAAGTCTCAAGTTAAGACCAAATACACCTACCCTAATGCGGATTCCCATAGACACATAGTCATACTACCAAAGGGATTCCGTGGGGTCTATCTAGAGCGAAGCTATTTCCCTACCATCGGTAAACTGATGAGTGGTAAATCCATCACTATTTTCCACTCATTTAACCTAATATTTTGTATAGTTTCTTTAGTTTTGTGAACATTTTGATGTGTTTTGTGTTATTTTGCAGATAAATAATGTTGGGAAAGCATTGGAAGCAATTTGGGGCCAAAAAAGAAAAAAAATGACAAAGGGGCATTTTCGTAATTTTAGGCGTTGTGACGCCAAGCCCTTCAGCGTCGCGACGCCTAAAGTGCGCCGGCCATGCTAACGTACGTTGAGGGACACGTGTCATAATTTGAGAAATTGGACTTGCTAACGTGCGCCGGATCTTGCTAACGTGCGCCGAACTTGCTAACGTGCGCCGTGCCACGTGTCATCATCAAAGAAGATCCACTAAAATTTGCTTGATGCCACGTGTCGCAATCCTATTAGACCAAACTATGTGCGTGCCATGTGTCGCCTCCTCATTAGACCGAATCACCGGCGAATCACATGCTGCCACGTGTCAAGCTCCCATTGGACCGATCCTATGCGCGTGCCACATGTCAGATTCTCATTGGACTGAAAGCTCAGCCGATCACCATGTGCCACGTGTCATCTTCTCATTCCACCACCTTCACCGTGTGCCATATGTCACCACATGATTGTGCCGACAGAATCCGCGTGGTCAACCCGTGTTGACCGAAGACGCGTCTTGGCGTCGCGACGCCGGAACCAAATTATGTCTATAAATTCAGCTCCTCTTCACTTCAATTGGTGTGCTTTCCTTGGGAGCTTTTCCCTGTTTTTGGAGGATTGCATCTAGTTTTTTTAAATATAAATAATATTTTAATTATGTATTTTAATTTTCAGTAATAATAGTAATTCTTCTTCTTCTCCTTTCTTTTATGTTTTGTAGTTAATTTTCCACTAGGGAAGGGTGAAGATTTTATTATTTTAATTTAGATTAATCTCCCTTAATTATAATATAGAAATTATAATTCAAATTAAAAAGATTACCGCCTTAATAGCTGGTTTTATTTATTTGACATAAAGTGGCACCGCCTATATGGCCGGTGTTTAGGTGACAGATAATTACCGCCTATATGGCTGGTTTATGGACAAATAATAATACCGCATTTATGGCTGGTCGGACTTAATTAAAATCTAATTTAATGAGGATACCGCCTTTATGGCTGGTCGGTAATATCACGATAAATTTTTATATTATAATAAGGGAGATGTCTAATTGTAAATAGTAAAAGTGGATCCCCACCCCAACATTTTATTTTTATTCTAGGGAAGTGATGAAACACAATATTCACATACTTAATTATTGATTTTCTTTTTATTGGGTAATTCTTTAGTTTGTTTATTTAATCATAATTGATGTGGTAAACTTAAAATGAACTAGACATAGGGATTTTAGGTTTCAGCCTTAGATTCAATAGCCCACGATCTTCCTTGAGGACAAATAACCCTTTAATAGATTTCCTTACAGGATAGACATATACCTGTCGGGCGGGGGTAGCCACAATTGGAACTTAATCTTAATGAATCCAGGTAATTTGGTTGACATAGACATATGGTTCAATTGGGTTATACTGGGTATTTGCGTCTGACCATCGACATAGGCTTTTGCATATTTTCGTGTTCCAGGTTAGCAAACTGATTTATTACACATAAATAAGAGAATCAATTCATCTTTATAATAATATTGTGTGGAGTCACGACCCTAGATCCTTGAGTCTTTTCTTTTATTTTCCTTAGTATTTTCTTTTGAGTCTGTTTTTATTTTATTTTGCAAAACCACATTCAACCAATCAAAAGCAATCAATTTTATTCTCCCTATAATTGGATACTTGTAAATAAATAGTATCAATATTTAATAACAACAATAGGAATTAAGTCCTCGTGGGATCGATATTTTTATACTACTTGAACGATACGTATGCTTGCGTTATACATGTGTGTTTACGCCGGTCAAGTTTTGGGCGCCGTTGCCGGGGACTTATTTTTCTTAAGTTATTAATTTTGAAGCTATCTAATTTACTTGTATCTAATTTTATTTATTTTTATCTGTAATTTTTATTTATTTCTTTTGTTTTCAGGTGGTTGAAAAATGAACACTACTGGGAGATTGAAAGATTACGAGCCATACAAGAAAATTCACCCCACATCTGGGAGCAACAGTCTGGTGTTCTGAGGCCTGTTGTTCAGTCCAACAACTATCACTGGATGTCAGAATCAAGCAATTCTACATTTGCTCAACAGAACGAAATGGGGAGATGTGTAATTTGAGACGGTAACCACTCGAGCGATCAATATATATACCTTTCAGAGTGGCAGAATTATTGGAATCATTCAAGGTACGAAGAACCATCATATTTTCCATCTTATCCACCATCTACCTACGATCTTCATCAACAATCAGAATCATCAGAAGAAGATCAGATGATTGACATGCTCAAAGATTGGTTTAAGAAATGAGACGAAGAGTTGGATACGATGCTTGAAACATACCAGAATCAACTCGAAAGTATTCAGAGACAATCAGAATTCATTCAGAGATTGACAGATCAGACGAGACAATTAACAGAAAACCATAACTACAGACCTCAAGAGCCAGTTTCAGATGACACTGATGAAGCCTTCGAGTACCAATCAGTTCACAATGAAACTTCAACAGAGGAGGAGGCTGAGCAGTATCAACAACCAGAGGTATCAGTTCAGGAGCCCGAACCGGAAAAGTCTCGATTTGATTTTTATATTCTGACTCTGATGATGATGAAGCTGATCTATTTGTACCAACTGCACCAACAACGGAGGATCAAACTTTCAATCCTCGAAATGAAGATCTTGGAGCATACTTTACCATGATGTTTGATGAAGTTCTATCTGAACCATCCATTCCAGTCGTATGAGAGGATGAAGACCTAATGTCAGAAACATTTTTACATCCTCAGGCAGATACTTATGGAGCATGCATTTCACAAATGACGGATGAAGAGTTGAACGAGGAAATTTAAAATTCATCTGTGAAGAAAAGGTGGAGTAAGAAGCAGAGCAAATGGAGGAGCAAATGTCTGAACTTATTAAAGATCCAGAGCATTCAGAAGAAACATCACTGTTTTGGGGACTACAAATTACACATATCGCCCAGAAGCTTGACAGAATGGAACTCCCATTCCAAGTCAAGCACCATACGAGACCTCCTGATTTTCTTTCTTTCTTTTCAGGAACCACTGGAGGGGCAAAGAATAAAAATGTGGCACAAGCACTGAATGAGACAAAACTCTTTTCGCTACCTTACCGTTGGAAGAGACCCTTCAAAAGCAACGCTCATGGGATTGTCGTTAATCGGACATCCAAAACGACGGTTAAACCTCCTTGACAGATAGATTTCAGTCACGTCTGGCTGAAGCCGAAAAATTTAGCGCTAGTAGGGAGGCAACCCATGCACTTTGTTGTAATTTCTAATTTTATTTTTTGTGTATACATGTTGTAGAGTTTTTAATTTTGTGTGTTGTTTTTGTAGGAAAAGCTCAAACGAAGCATAAGACAGAAGGAATGGTGTTTGGCAATCACAAATATGAGAGCTAATTCATTAGTGGTGGCTGAGTAAGGAATGAATTCTTGAGACGCATCCTAATGGATTTATACTAAGCGAGTGGCGTATTGCGTACACAATTCTGTTGCCTTAATAATTGTTTTGATTTGCTTTTCTTTTGTTATTTTCTTTTATTTCCATAGACAATATCCAGACTTTTTGACCTTTCATGATTCATTTTGTTGTTTAGCTAACAAGCTTCCTTTGGAAGATATTAGTGCTATTATTACTCACCCGTTTCAGGTTCTATAAATTCAGCTCGTCATTACACTTTGGAAGGCACCCTGATTTGAGAAAGAAATACATAAAAAAAAATGGAAACCACTTCAAGAAGACGAGTTGAGAACATTTGTGTGTTTTGTGGTACTAGTGTTGGTGTTAAGCCACAATACGTAGAAGCAGCACATGAATTGGGTCGAGTCTTAGCTGCAAGGAATATGCACTTAATATATGGCGGGGGAATCTTGGACTTATGGGGATCGTTTCAAAGGCTGTACAGGAATGAGGCAGTCACGTTTTGGGAATCATCCCAAAACCCTTGGCAGAGGCAAATCTTATTGGATCATCAAACGGAGATGAACTGATCGTGCCAGGTATGTCTGAACGATTGGTAGAAATGATTAATCGTGCTGATGCTTTTATTGCTTTTCCAGATGGCTTGGGTACATTGGAGGAAATTTTTATTGTGCTATCTTGGGCGAACCTGAACATACACCAGAAACCGCTTGGACTATACAACGTTGAAGGATTTTATGATTTTCTTTGTGTGTTTCTTGATGATGCTTGGAAAAATGGGTTTGTGTCAAAACCTATGAAAGAACTCCTTTATACTGCCAGAACTGCTCTGGATCTAATAGACCAACTCTTAGCCTATGAACCATAAGTTGACCATATCATTTCAAAGATAAATTGGTCCGAGGACGATCGTGGTAAGAGGCGTCGAATTAATCTGGATCTTAACCTTTAATTTCCTGTAGAATTTCAGCTAACCAGGTGTTATCTTCTAAACTCTTCTTTTACTATTTAAGACATTGGGGACAATGTCTCATTTAGGTTTTGGGGAGGGAATTAGTTTATTAGTATCTTGTTTTTAGTTGTGTGTTGTTTTTATTTTTAGTCCAAAATTTTTTGAAAAATACAAAAAAATTGAAAATTTTTCAAAACTTACAAAAATATTTGTGTTTTTGTGTTTTTTTTTTACTAGAAATGTGAAATTGGTAAGAGATAGCTGAGTAAGAAGTTTCCACTCCTGAGACGTATCTCATGCCTATTTTCGAAATAAGTTAATTTTTGTTTATTTCATTTTAAATTATTTAATTTGTGAATTCTCCTTAAAACTAACTAAAATGGATCTTCATATGCTCAGTTGACAGGTATTATCAACATGCATAGTAACATTCGGACATGACCTAAAATTGAAAAGTTTGTAATATTATGTGCTCTAGTTTAATTGGAGGAAACATCTCAAAAAGCAATGGAGTAAAAAAAAGAAAACGTCTGAGATCCGAGTTATTAAGTCTGTAAGGGTGTTTTAACACCTAGTGCCCTAAAACCAACTGGTTTGGGAGTCACTGGCCCAAAGCTCGTTACATGGATCAAAGATGTTACCAAAAAATATATATATCTGAAGTCTGAGTAATTAAGTCCGTAGGGGTGTCTTAATACCTGGTGCCCTAAAGCCATCTGGTTTGGGAGCCGCCGACCCAAAGCTCGCTACATAGACGGAAGGTATTGTATATAAATAAAAAATAAAAAAATCAAAATCAAAGAAAAAATCAGAAAAATCAGAAAAATTATTCCATTGCTACAAAAAGGTGTGAATTCTGATAAAACTTTAGGATAAAAATATTACTCTCTTATCAACTGCACTTATGACTATTGTGGGCAAAAATGAGTTGTTTAATATTTTGTTGGCTGTGTATATGGAGAATGGTAAATATAATCGGAGAATTTACTTATTCGGTGATTTAGAAAGAGACAAAACAACTAGTAACTTGGAGTAGAAGTTTCATCTGATTAGTCACTAACTTCTTTATTCTCTTTTCGCTTGTCTTTTTGCTTTTGTGTGCATTAGTTCCACTTCCTTTTTACTTTTGTAAAATGTTTGTGGGTATCATTGCTGTAAACCCTCACGAGACTACAACTCGTCCACTAGGGACACCTAGGGGTTTAAAGGCTTGTTGCATATGCTAAATGCAACTGTGATCCCTACGAAAGTGGCTTAGTTAAATTTTATTATGTTATTTTATTTTGTGTTTTGCTCGAGGACTAACAAAATGTTAGGTTTGGGGGTGTGATGAGTGGTAAATCTATCACTATTTCCCACTCATTTAACCTAATATTTTGTATAGTTTCTTGAGTTTTGATAACATTTTGTTGTGTTTTGTGTTATTTTGAAGATAAATAAAGTTGGGAAAGCATTAGAAGCAATTTGGGGCCAAAATAGAGAAAAAATGATAAATGGGCATTTTCGTAATTTTAGGCGTCGCGACGCCAAGCCCTTCAGTGTCGCGACGCCTAAAGTGCGCCGGCAATGCTAACGTGCGCCGAGGGAGACGTGTCAGAATCTGAGAAATTGGACTTGCTAACGTGTGCCGGATCTTACTAACGTTCGCCGAACTTGCTAACGTGCGCCTTGTCATGTCATCATCACAGAAGATCAACTAAAATGCGCATGATCCCACGTGTTGCAATCCTATTGGACCAAACTGTTGGTTTCTATTATGGTCCCGGATCGATTATAAGCATGAAAAACATTGCGAATACATATCGACGAAGTTGCGGAATACTCACATCGATCGGTTGAGACGATTTGAAGACGAATGGAGCCAAAAACGCACACTGGTTTGGCGCCACTGCAATGCAGAATTCTTCACTGGTTTGGGCAGTTTTGGAAATCTCATTTTGAAGCTCCAAACTTCGTCGAATGGATCCCGCCTCATGGGTGAACCTCCCTAACACCTTCGCAAGTCCCGTAAGTGTGCTAGCACTTGAGTTTTTGCCACAAAAACTCACTCATTCTTCCCTTGAAGCTCACGGCAGTGAGCTGTGTTAAAGAAAGAAATGAAGCCCCTTGGGCGTGAATTGTGAGAGAGAAATGGAGGAGAGAAAAATGTGTATTAGTTGATAAAAGAATTTCCAAAAACCTTTATATATTTTCCAAGAAAATACAAAGCATTTACCATTTTATTTATCAAAATAAAATCAAATGGAAAATGGCTTTCTCAACCACCAACACTATTTCACCTAAAACCATCAACTATTCATTTCACTTTATTAAAGTGACATGTCTTTCAATCAATCAATCACATCAATCAATCACATCACTCAAAGTGACATTTGATTTGACGATTGATGTGACGAATGATTTGACGCTTGATGTGACTTGCGTCGCCGCACTCGAATTTGAAATACGAATGCGCTCGCAATCACACTCGGGCTCGGTTTCGCTAATTCCTAATTAGCGAGTTTTCGTCGCTTCGTAATTAAATGATTACGCCTAGCGAATTCACTATTCACGTCGCTAACGAATTAATTCTAAATTAATTCGTTCGCCCGAATTAAAATACAATTTCAATTTCGCGTCGAAATCCAATTTCGTTTAATATATCGAATATATTAATTTATCGATTAATTCCAAATTAATCGTTATCTCTCTCTAGACGATATTTTATCCTAGATAAAATATCTCCATAAT
Source organism: Zanthoxylum bungeanum (assembly GCA_019454045.1). Classification (NCBI taxonomy): domain Eukaryota; kingdom Viridiplantae; phylum Streptophyta; class Magnoliopsida; order Sapindales; family Rutaceae; genus Zanthoxylum; species Zanthoxylum bungeanum. The sequence goes on along the minus strand of SKCR01053948.1, from coordinate 4,197 downwards.
TAATCCTAGATTAATTTTCTCTTTCTTCTATATAATCCCAGATTATTAATGAGTGCGAGTTATGCGTCATCGGTGCATTATCGGGAAGCGACCCATGAGATCCCCGGATAATTCGGCAGTAAATACGGTCGTCGGAATATCCGAATCACGTACGTACCAAGTACTACGTTCTACCGATTTACGAGACAAGATCGGCTTCTAGCAAAGCACGAAGTCTATCCAATTCTCCGGTCATATTCTCTAAGAATATTTAAGATCTATATCAGGCGTAGTATACCAAGTATTGTGTATATCGGCCCAGTATCGGATAGTCACGTGCGAGGGGTGGGACTGGATAAGTGTCTGCCCCGTCCGAAGCACATATCGGATGTCTGGTAACTAGTCTCTATAATCGGATATACATGACCTTGTCATAATATCCCGATGGCCGGCCAGCACTTAAGAGCACTAATACCGTATCCTGCGTGACATCATCTCCACTATGACTGGAGTGATACTTCCGTCTTGACATTACACCCAATACTCTACGATTCTCAATATACCCAGCATTGGCGTACACAGAACCGGTTAGAGTCCTGGACGACCTCAACTAAAGCATATTGATTGTCGCAAGCATTAGCGGTGCAAGTCTCAGGTTAAGACCATACACACCTACCCTGATGTCGGACTCCCATAGACACATAGTCATAATACCAATAGGATTCCGAGGGGTCTATCCAGAGCGAAGCTGTTTCCCGTACCATCGGTGAAACCCAACCTCCTATCGCACTTGCATAAGTATCCAATACCCAAATATATGAGAACTATGCCGTTGTGCCCTCACAACGCGCACAAGTGCAATACTAGCCTATTCCGCATTATCGATGTCCAGTCTCGATAATACTCCGGCTAGGGATATTTAATGATTAATCCTTCGTGGACTGATACTGTCTCATATCATCTCAATCCAGGAACTAATCATATGGACCTCTCTTCATTTATATATCTAAGGTGATCTAATCACAAATGATGAGAGTGCAATTTCCTTGTCACATAGTTAATTTGTACAACAACACTATGATATGTACAAATAGTGACGCTATGGGTCATATTATCCAACACAAACTATACGAGTGCCACGTGTCGCCTCCTCATTGGACCGAATCACCGGCGAATCACATACTGCCACATGTCAAGCTCTCATTGGACCGATCCTATATGCGTGCCATGTGTCAGATTCTCATTGGACCGAAAGCTCAGCCAATCACAGTGTGCCACGTGTCGTCTTCTCATTTCACCACCTTCACCGCGTGCCACGTGTCACCACATGATTATGCCGACAGAATCCGCGTGGTCAACCTGTGTTGACCGAAGACGCGTCTTTGCGTCGCGACGCCAAGGCCTTTGGCATCACCACACCGGAACCAAATTATGTCTATAAATTCAGCTCCTCTTCACTTCATTTGGTGTGCTTTCTTTGGGAGCTTTTCCCTGTTTTTAGAGAATTGCATCTAGTTTTTGTAAATATAAATAATATTTTAATTATGTATTTTAATTTTCAGTAATAATAGTAGTTCTTCTTCTTCTCCTTTCTTTTATGTTTTGTAGTTAATTTTCCACTGGGGAATGGTGGAGCTTTTATTATTTTAATTTAGATTAATCTCCCTTAATTATGATATAGAAATTATAATTCAAATTAAAAAGATTATCGCCTTAATGGCTAGTTTTATTGATTTGACATAAAGTGGCACCGCCTATATGGCCGGTCTTTAGGTGACAGATAATTACCGCCTATATTGCTGGTTTATGGACAAATAATAGTACCGCTTTTATGGCTGGTCGGACTTAATCAAAATCTAATTTAATGAGGATACCGCCTTTATGGCTGGTCGGTAATATCACGATTAAGTTTTATATTATAATAAGGGAGATGTCTAAATTATAAATAGTAAAAGTGGATCCCCAACCCCAGCATTTTATTTTTATTCTAGGGAAGTGATGAAACACAATATTCTCACACTTAATAATTGATTTTCTTTTTATTGGGTAATTGGGGGTAGCCACAATTGGGGGTAGATTAAGTTCCAATTGGGGGTAGCCACAATTGGAACTTAATCTTAGTGAATCCAGGTAATTTGGTTGACATAGACATATAGTTCAATTGGGTTATACTAGGTATTTGCGTTTGACCATCGATATAGGCTTTTGCATATTTTCGTGTTCCAGGTTAGCAAACTGATTTATTACACATAAATAAGAGAATCAATTCAACTTTATAATAATATTGTGTGGAGTCACGACCCTAGATCCTTGAGTCTTTTCTTTTATTTTCCTTAGTATTTTCTTTTGAGTCTGTTTTTATTTTATTTTGCAAAACCACATTCAACCAATCAAAAGCAATCAATTCTATTCTCCCTATAATTAGATACTTGTAAATAAATAGTATCAATATTTAATAACAACAATAGGAATTAAGTCCTCGTGGGATCGATATTTTTATACTACTTGAACGATACGTACGCTTGCGTTATACGTGTGTGTCTACGCCGGTCATAAACACAACCTCCTATCACACTTGCATAAGTATCCAATACTTAAATATATGAGAACTATGTCGTTATTCTTCCATAACAAGCACAAGGGCAATACTAGTCTATTCCGCATTATCGATGTCCAGTCTCGATAATACTACGACTAGGGATATTTAATGATTAAACCTTTATGGATTGATACTGTCTTATATCTTATTATTCGGAACTAATCATAGGGACTTTTATCATTTATATATTTAAGTAATCAAATTACAAAATGATAAAATACAATTTCCATTGTTACATAATTAATTTGTACAAAAACCACAATGTCTTTTACAAATAGTGACGCTATATGTCATAATTGTCTAACAATCTCCCATTTGGCCTGTAGCCAGTCACTCAAGCATCTAATACCTGAACTATGTACATGTCGCTCAAACTTTTTCTGAGGAATAGTTTTCATCAGCGGATCTGTTATGTTGTCCTCTGATACGACCTTCTCGATCTTCACATCTCCACGATGTATGATCTCACGAATCAGATGGAAACGTCGAAGAACATGCTTGGATCGTTGATGAGATTGCGGTTCCTTAGCCTGCGCTATAGCCCCGTTATTGTCACAATACAATGGAACGGGCTCAGCTGCTAATGGAACTACTCCTAATCCAATTAGGAATTTACCTATCTAAACTGCCTCTTTTGCTGCTTCAGCTGCAGCAATATACTCTACTTCTGTTGTTGAATCGGTAACAGTCTTTTGCTTATAAGATTTCTAGCGTACTGCTCCGTTATTCAAACAAAATATGTACCCGGATTGCGTCTTACAGTCGTCTTTATCAGTTTGGAAACTTGCATCGGTAAATCCAGTTACCTCAAATTCTCCATCTCCATAGATTAAGAAAGCATCCTTAGTTCGTCTAAGATACTTTAGGATATTCTTAACCGCCATCCAGTGACTATCACCTGGATCGGCCTGATAGCGACTACACATGCTCAAAGCATAGGAGACATCAGGTCGCGTACAAATCATGGCATACATGATCGATCCGACTGCCGAGGCGAACGGTATCTGACTCATGTTGTCTCTCTCATCTTGAGTTTTAGGACACATGTCCTTAGATAGAGTGACGCCATGTGACACTGGCAACAGTCCCCTCTTGGACTGATCCATGTTGAATCACTTCAACACTTTGTCAATGTACGTGCTCTGGGAGAGTCCAAGCAGCTTTCTTGATCTATCCCGGTAGATCTTTATTCCTAGAATAAAGGCTGCTTCTCCCATATCTTTCATGGAGAATTTTAATGAAAGCCAAGCTTTCACCGATGTTAACATGGGAATGTCATTGCCAATAAGCAATATATCATCAACGTAAAGGACAATGAATGTCAGCGCGCTCCCACTAACCTTCTTATATACACAAGGATCATCCTCGTTTTGAACGAAATCATATTATTTTATGATCTCATCAAAACGTTGGTTCCAAGAACGCGATGTTTGCTTCAATCCATAAATAGATCGATTTAACTTACAAACCTTGTTTTCAAGTATAGGTATGATAAAACCGTCAGGCTGTTGTATATAAACATCCTCCAAAAGGTTTCCGTTAAGGAAAGCGGTTTAGACGTCCATCTGTCATATCTCGTAATCGAAATATACAGCAATACCAAGCATTATCCGAATGGA
>SKCR01053947.1:0-54209 GCA_019454045.1 Zanthoxylum bungeanum | reverse complement strand
GGAGATGGAAAAGCCTCACTGCCGTGAGCTGTACAGTCCATTGCCGAGTAGATTTTCTATTTTTGTTCGTTTCTGCGTCGCTTAACCGATCGATGTAAGTATTCCCCAACTTCTCGATTGTTATTCACACATGTTTTCATGCTTATTATTGATATTAGGACCTTAATAGAAACCAACACAGGATTTCCACTTTCACTTGAATTTATCCATTATCAATATACAACCGGCATGGATAAAATTCTATCAACTACACCCTCACTGCTTTGGCACTTTCTCGGATGTAGCCATAGAAAGTTACCCATAAACCGTATTGACAAGACAGACAAAGAAACATGTATCCAATACACGTTACTTTACAACCATATTTAAAAGCGGAGATTTTCCTACGGAAGTCACACTCTACATCCAATGCAGAATTTTAATCTAAATCAATTTCTAAACATTTCAATTCAATCTTAGAAAATATAACTCAATTTAACAATTAAATTTCCGTTACACATTCATTAGCGTAGAACCGAAAAGTGAAGAAACATATCTAGATTCTAACATGTATGAACATTAAAATTGGATTATATATCAAATATCAAGCATGAAAAATGTAATGGATGAAGCATCAGACCCGCTTTGATACCATTTTTGTTGGGGTTTTGGGCGATGGGGCGCAACGGAAGCGCGGGTTCGGGCGAAATCGTATTTTAAAACTTTTCAAAATACCAAATAAATTATTCAATATCTAATATGAATAATTTATTCATATTAAACCTAAACCTATTTATTCAATATCAAATATCAATATAAATATGATGAAAACTCGCGAAACTTTTACGAAAATCGTTTTTCCGCAAAATTGCCTAAAACGCGTTTTTGACCGAACCGGCTACCCGACACTTATGGAAACTGCCCAGGTCAGATCCAATAGTGTCAGGGCAGTTCATGGACTGCCCGAACAGTGACGGAATCACTGTTTTCACAGCCGTCACCCGGTTGGCTCAAAATCCACCCGGTAACGCCGTTTTTGACCGTTTTCGCTTATTTCAACTCCGAAACACTTTCCGAAAATTGTGCCAACTCCCAAAACACATCCATTACATTCATACGACATCAAAATCATCACATAATTTCCAGTTTAGCCTAATCTGATCAGGAACCAAAAATTTCACAAAATTCATGATTTAATCCAATAATTCAAGATTAATCAAATTAATCAACACACCAAATCAAGTCACCACACATATGAATTACTCTAGAAAAATTCTAGGCATAAAATGAGTGGATTTTACATTCTAGAATGGTAACTTATTGTCCAATACAATTTGAACAAAATTGGATACAAAATTCATCAATTTCATCCAATTTATTACTTCACACATGCATATACATCCACTTCCACCCACCATCCACAAAAGCCCAAAAATTGATAAGTAAGGAAACCCTAGAACAATTCTAGGAACACAAGAAACATGAAACAAAACTTTCAAGCTTAGGATATTGAAGATTACCTCTTATAACTCCAAGTTTCCTTGAGCTTTTCTTGGTTTTTTCTTTACTTTCTCCATGGATTTGTCAAACTAACTTTGAAAACCATGAAACCCATTTTTGTTAGGCTCACGGCAGTGAATGGGTTGAAGTTGATAAAGTGAAAAACAATTTTTTTTTTGTTTTTAATCAAATAAAAAAAAACAACTTTTCTAAAAAGAAAACAAAGTGGCGTGAGTGTGGTGGAAAATTTGGCCATTTATGATTTAATTTTAATCACATTAAAATGCATGGCAATAAAGCCAACACTTGGCTTAATAATATATATATATATATATATTACTTTAATATATATTAGATAACAAATAGACATATTACACTTGTAAAGTAAAAAGTAAATTTTGTAATTCATAAATTAGACAAATTATTTATTTACTTTTAAAGTGTTATGCCCTCATTTATTAATAAATGTGTATCTAATCTAATTATGTATCAAATACAAATACACATTAAAATGACCAAAAATATTCCCGACATGTGTAAATTTGTTTACCAATTAAACGATTCGAATTAACTAATTTAATCTGAAAAACTATTATGAATAATCAATATTATTCATAACGAGTTGCTCAAGTGCTCAACGAGTACACTTCATATCGTGGGACTCTCTAAGTTTAGGTTTATCCGTCACGAAATCTAATTTGATGTCCATAATCCACCCACTCATTGATTATGAAGACCACCGATAATATCGCTAAACTATACAAGCCGAGGTCATTGCATACGTATAATCCCTCCGTCACAGGTCATCCGTATTATACCTGGGATATAGATCAGAACGTCAAATTCGTTCGGTATAATACAATCGACTTTCAATTTACGATCTCTAAATAACACTCAGAACTGGTTTCCGACGTTATACCACGGCCATGGATTTACTAGATTGTAAACACGTGAGGATGCATATGCCCTGTACACAGGACTGACGGATTCTATCTTGATACGCACAGGATATCATGAGCATCAGTCCACACCCAACGAATAGGCAGAGGTCTGATCATGACTAGATCATTGACGTGACTGCCATCTAAGTGTGGAGGATAGCTCATATATCCACAGTGGTATCTCAAGTCGAAGGACCACTATGCTCACTCAACTCGAGAAGGTTCATATTGACGTTGGTGTACCATCTATTAGGAAACCTTCGGTGAGTCGTTCAGTGTCTTATTAAATAAACACCTATATGTCTATACGTGTCTCCCGAGACTCATGGTTCACTGGGATAAACCATCGGACCAAGTCACGATATACGACATGTACTGGTCTCAGCGGATTTTACTAATCGACCCATGTTAGTAAATCTTGACCATGAACTTTATTTAAGGTTATACAACTAATAGTGCGCTTCCCAATGTCAATTACAAACTACGTTGTAACTCTGCACTATACTGTAAATCTTAGGGTCTTTGTCTAATATACACGTATCACTGAATCATATTCAGTTTCAATCTAATCGAGATTAGATCGAATAAGTGTATAAAAGACAAGGGTGCTACCAGTAAAATTAGTAATATTATGGAAAATTGAACCGCTCGTATTAATGAATCAGACATAAATACGATCCGGATTGGCACTCGGAGCACCAACCCTAAGAAGAAACCCGTGAAGAACAAAGCCTCTTGAACCCCTAATTGCTTGAAACGCCATAAATGACAGCAACCCCTTTGATAAGTTTTTAAAGAGAATCCACCCTTCCATGGTTAGCCATCACGGCCTCACCACCAATGTGTCTGACGAAAATATTAATTTTTTTTTGTTAAAACATTCATCCATTTTATTAATGAAAAGCTTGTTTAAGTAGTACAATGGAAACCCTAATTATAATATGTTAAAAAAAACCAGAAATAACCCTAGGTAATAATCTTTATTACAAATAAAATCTTGGGCCCCTAACATTTGGCTCACTATAGAATAAACACCAATATTAAAACCTAGGCCACCTAACAGTCGGCCCACTCTAAAATAAACACTAACATTAACCCCCTCTAGGAGGCCTTCACTTGTATATTTTCGACCCCTTTATTGCCAAATAACTTGAATGGATTATTAGGCTTCATCCTTGGATGCTTGGATCCATACTTCGAGGCTTGTTTTCTTGATGCTCCTTGTATCATATCAGAAATCCTCAAGGGAAACATGTATTGCCCGGTCTACTATGGAATCAGAATTCATAACATTAGACAAAACAACAGAAGAAGCAGAATGCTTCGAAATTTCCTAGAGGATATTCCAAATTAGCCCAAACTAGTGCCATCGATAAGCAAACATTGTGATAGTCAATCGTCTATTGGGAGAGCCCAAAATATAATGTATAATGGAAGGTCCAGACACATAAATCACAGATATAATACCATATGACAGCTGCTCTCAAGTGGCATAATTTTGATATATTATGTCAAATCGAAGGAAAACCTTGCAGATCCACTTACTAAAGGTTTACCTAGAGAGCAAGTTAAGAAGTCATCGAGGGGAATGGGCTTGAAGCCTAAAAATTAAGAATTTTCACTATGGAAACCCAATCTAGCTGACTGGAGATCCCAAGATCTAGGTTCAAAAGGGACAACTGGAACTTTGTGCAATTCAAAACAAACACTGTACAATTTTATACTCTTTCTCATTCCTGTAATGACGCATAATGTTGTCTTTCAAGGCTAGGATAAGCTAAGGCTTTTAATGATCACTATATTAGGAGAAGAGTCCTAATGGGGATTAAGGCAGATTACCTCTTTAAAGTAGATCACATATTTCAATTAAGAAGTGAGGCCGCTTCCATGTGAGTTTTTAAAGGCTGAATTCCCTAAAGTACTTGATGAATCCAGAACCAATGTTCATGGCTGAAATGAACACAACCGTAGAACGGAAAATGGTCAAAGTAAAGCTGTGTGTTAACAATTGTCTTGGTTTACACCAACGACAGAACAATTTAGACTATGGGTCACTGGTTTGCCAAGTAAATTTGATTGTCATTCATTAGGAAAGGTTCAAGGAGAAAGCTACATATTTCGATACAGCTTTATTTCACGGAAACTCTCTTAAATGTCTGCATTAATATTTAGAGAATTATGGGGGATTGTTGTAAATTCTCAAAATATATATAAAGTATAGTTGTAGGAGTGTCATGTCCTTTAAGTAGTGTCTTATGGGAAAGACATAAATATGTAGGAGTTAGACAATTATGACCCATAGCATCACTATTTGTAAAAGACATGGTGTTTTTGTACAAATTAACTATGTGACAAAGGAAATTGCTCTTTTATCATTTTATAATTAGATTACTTGGATATATAAATGATAAAAGTCCATATGATTAGTACCAGATTAATAAGATATGAGACAAGAATTAATCTATGAAAGGTTTAATCAATAAATATCCCTAGTCGTAGTATTATCGACACTGGACATCGATAATTTGAAATAGACTAGTATTACATTTGTACGTGTTATGGAAGCTTAACGATATAGTTCTCATATATTTAAGTATTGGATACTTATGCAAGTGTGATAAGAGGTTCTGTTAGCCGTTGGACCGGGAACAGCTTCGCTCTAGATAGACCCCTCGGAGTCTCATTGGTATTATGACTATGTGTCTATGGGAATCCAAATCAGGGTAGGTGTATATGGTCTTAACCTGAGATTTGCATCGCTAATACTTGCGACAATCAGTACGCTTTGGTTTTGGTCGTCTGGAGCTTTAACAAGTTCTGTGTACGCCTCTTCTGGGTTTACTGAGAATCGTAGTGTATTGGGTGTGATGTCAAGATGAAAGTATCACTTCAGTCATATAGAGATGATGATCACACAGGATACACAACTAGCACTCTTAAATGATGCGGCTATTGGGATAGTATGACTAGGTCATGATTATTCGATTACATAGACTAGTTTCTGATGATTCGATATATGTTTCGTACGGAGCAGACACAATTCCAGCCCTAGGCCTAGCATGTGACATCTGAAACTTGATCGTATTACGCAATACAATGTATACTATGCCTGATACAGATTATATATTCATCGTTGAATATTTCTGGAGAATTGGGTATGCACGGTGCTTTGCTAGAAGCCAATCATGTCTTGTAAATTGGTGAGAATGTGGTACGAGGTAAGCACGTGTCAGATAGTCCTACAACCGGATTTACTGCCAACATATTCAGGAATCTCTTGGGTCGCTTCCCAAAGATTCACCGATGACATTTGACTCTAACAGAATTAATCTGGGATTAATTATGAGAGAGAAAATTAATCTGGGATTAATTACGGCAAGAATTTTTCTGGGATTAAATTCGTCTAGAAGAGAGAACGCGATTAATTTGAAATTAATCGGCCAAATAAATTTAATAGTTAAATTGGATTTTACTATTTAATTTATTTAATTGGGCTAAAATAATATTTATCGGATATATTAATTGAATTTGGATTTCAATATGGAATTAAAATTGGATTTTAATTCAAGCGAACAAATTAATTTAGAATTAATTCGTAAGCGACTTTCGTAATAATTTTATTGGGCATTATTATTTAATTAAATTGGATTTAATTACGTCGCAACGGAAAATTCGTTTAATCGGATTAAACGAACCCGGGCCCAAAATGTGTTGTGTAAGCCAACTTGAATTTGGAATTCAAAATTGGGCGGGACCCACAACTCACATCACTTGTCAAATTGTGATGGTGGTAGTTGGCAATAATGATTGAATTATTTAAACACGCAACAAAACAAAACCAAGTCTGACTTACTATTCACTCTCTCCCTCTTTTTCCTCTCATGGCCGAATTATTCACTCTTGGAGGTGGTAAAATTTTGCTTCATTTTTGTTCAAGGTAGCACTTAAAAGAGTCATTTTAAGGTGATACGGAAACTCACCCATGAGTTTGGAATTCAATTTAAAGCTTGGAGCTTCCATTATTCAAAGAAAGTTTTGAATTTTCTCATCCAATCAATGTGAGTATTTCTGCAACTCCACTTGATAATTCACACACAAATCATTGTTTAGAGACCTTTGGCATGTGTAGGACACTAACAATGGTATCAGAGCCAATCTAAACTTGATTTGAATTTTAGGGTTCTTGACTTTAATTTGGGGATTTTGTGCTTGGAGCATGTAAATTCGAAATTGGTTGTTTGGTTGTGCTTAGATGATGATGAATTAGATTTGTGCATCATTGGATTTGTGAAATTGATTGCATCAAAAATTTCCCCAAATCCTAAGCCATGGCCGAATGGAACCCTAAGTAGTGCTCATGGTGATTTTTGGAATTTTGACAATTGGATGTGTTAAAAGCATGAAATGAATATTGATTGTTGATTTAATTGGAATGAAATCATAATTGGGTTTTATTTCACGTAATTACCGTGAGTATGAAGCATGTTGATTAAATTGATTTTGCTCAATTTGTGTTGGACATGAATTGGATAATTAAGCATGATTAATTGGATTAATTAATGTTTTGGAAACATTAGATTAATTGATTAATTGTGTTAATTACACTTTAATTGAATTAATATAATTTTTGGAATATTATGTTAATTTAATTTATTGTATTTGGGCTAATGGGCTTGGTTGGGCAAAGTAAGATTTTGGACAATTGGGTTGGATCCAATTGGGCCTAAAACCATTTCCATAAAGGTCAAATATTACTATTGGGCCTTTAATAATTTAATTGGGCCTAGTGGGCCTAAATTGATTTTTGGCATAGGGTGATTTCTAAATGGGCCTTGGAATTTTGGATTGGATCCATAATTGTCAAAGTCCATGCCTAAATAATTAATTGAAAGCCCATTTGACTTTAATTGAATTGGCATTGGATGCTAATTGGGCCTTTGAGACCCAATTAGATTGGATTTGGAATCCAAGTCTTTAAGGTACTAAAATAAGTGTAGTTGTTTAATTTGGAATTAAACACAAATTAGTATTGGATACAATTTGAATTGGATTTAAAATTATAGTTCGATATAATTTAAGAATACTTACTTTGAGTATTTATTCTTAAACGAGTTGGACTCAAGCAAATCAAATCGTTGTATGAACATTGGATGGTCATTAATCAAAGATTAATTAATTGGATTAGATTGATTGACAACATGCTTTGTGTGAATACTTGGATGTATTTAAATGAATAATGTATATCAGATGGATATTAGCTCGGTGGGGGAAATTTTGGAAATTTTTGTAAATTTAGAATTTATTTAAATTAGACATGCGTGTCCAGCCTTTCACCTCCTATTCTCTTTGTATTTCTCTTCTCACCAATTCCCCTCAATGTAAATGAGGTTTATTTTAATGTTATGTAATTGGGTAGAAGAATGTAAAGTGCTAGCGGGAGAAAGGAAATAGAGTGATTTGTTATAGGAATAAATTGTATTATATATCCACCCTCATATCATTATTAAATTTTATCGTGCCTTATTATGCTTTTAGAATGCATGTTTAAGGGTGTATGATGAGACTTAATCAAAGATAATAAATTGGTTGCCAATTTACGTGAAAAACCCTCACTTTAATATTAAGCGTTTTCCTTCCATTGAGTGGTTCTCTCTCAAGATCCAAGATTGACTTTGATTTGCTGGCCAAAATCAAGATCACTGTCCATCGCGGGTGTGTTTGAACCACGAAAGCTTTTTTATATATCACATGTCTTGGGCAGTTGTGACTTGTTGGCCAAAGTCAATGTCACTTCTGTACATCGACGTGGATTACGAAGCTTTCCCACTTTCAATGGGTCACGCTTAACTGGAATCATTAAGCTTGTTGAGCCAAAGCCAAGGCTTAGTTGATTCAGAGGAAAATGTTAGGAAATATATTGGATATATGTTTTGGACTTGGAGGTCCACCTACCGGATCAGGGAATTGGATGAGATCCAATTGATCTTAGAGATCTACCTAGTTAAGTTTCATACAGCTTGTTGGCCAAATTCAAGGTTGTTTGTTATTTAACGGGATCCTAGCCCACTAGGAAACTGGGTTTCCCGAATACTCCACAGAGGGTTAGAGGCTCACCGAAAAATAGTGGAAGGCCAGTATTAAATTTATAATTTCGTTTAATACTTGCTAAACGCTCTTTTTAATTATTTATCGTTGTTATAAATATATTAGTTGGACTAATATCTTTTATTGCTTTCTTTGAACAGTTAGACTGTACAAGACACTACTACCACTTGTAGTTGGTTATATAGTTGGACTATAGTAACCATTATATTTTGAGTGTACCCAATATCGTTGATTGGATAGTTGGACTATTGCAATCGAGATGGTTGGAAAGATTAGCGTTAAGGACATCATTATGGGCGATAATGTCTTTAACGGCTCCAATTTTCCAGATTGGGAGATGAATCTCAGGATAGTCCTAGGAGCCGAGAAGTTACTCTATGTTATAGACAGACCTCTCGGGCCTAAGCCCGGACATGAGCGGGCAGTTGATCATAAGCTTTGGAAGACTCATCGAGATGATAACTTTACCGCTCAATCTGTCATGCTTGCAGCAATGACCCCTCAATTTCGTCATCAGAACAAAGGATTGCATCCTTATAACATGATGCTGAAATTGAAGGACCTTCACAGACCTAATCTTAGATCTCAGAAGTACGAATTGAAAAAGAAGTTCTTCCGCTCGCGTATGTCAGAGGGTACATCTATCGAGTACTATGTGTCACAGATGATTGCTGACATCGAACAACTAGTCCAGCTGGGCATAACCTTCGAGGCCAAGACTTCCATAGATTTGATCTTACAGTCTCTGCCCGACTGCTGGGGCGGGTTCGTCATGAACTATAACATGATGAACCAAGAGAAGACTCTTGGAGGGTTGATGGAAATGCTGAAAGAAGCAGAGCCAGATCTTTTGAAGGGAAAGAAACGTGAGGCGTACCTTACTTCGACATCCCAGAAGGCTAAGGCTTGGCCGAAGGCTTCTGGGGGTGTGAAGAAAATGGGCAAGGCCAAATCATCATAGTCTTCTGGGAGGACTAAGGACATATCCCAAGATGTCTGCCTACACTATAGCAAACATGGTCATTGGAAGCATGACTGTCGTGAGTACAAGGCATAAATAAAGGAAGTGAAGGCGGGCAAGGCTCCGGCTTCGGGTATGTTTGTTATAAACATGTCCACTACTGGTTTTAAAAATTGGATTTTTGATTCTGGATGTGGTACTCATATATGTACTGATGTGCAGGATCTGCTGATTAGCAGGAGACTGGCTTCAGGAGAGATCGACCTATGAGTTAGAAACGGGACAAGAGTCGCTGTTTTGGCCATTGGGACCTATGTTTTGTATCTGCCATTGGGGCATGTAATTACATTAGGTGACTATTATTTTGTACCTAGTTTGACTAGAAACATCATCTATGTATCTAGTTTAACCCGATTCGGGTATACCTTTGTATTCTGGAACATTGGGTGTTTTTGTATATAAAGATGACATTTTGATATGTACAGCAGATGTTAATAATAGTCTTTATATTTTGAATATAAACGAATCTCAAACATATAACTTGACAAACAAAAGGCTCAAATTGAGTAAAACAGATGAAACTTATCTGTGGCATTGTCGTCTGGGACACATTAACAAGACTCGTATATCCACTCTTTCAAAGAATTGATACTTGGACTGATTTGATCCTGATTCATATGATGTCTGCGAATCTTGTTTATTAGGTAAAATGCCTAAAACACCTTTTAGTGGTAAGGGTGTACGTGCCACCGAGTTATTAGCCCTCGTTCATAATGACGTATGCGGGCCCATGTCTAGCCAGGCTAGAGGTGGATATGAATACTTCGTAACCTTTACGGATGATGCATCACGTTATGGTTATGTGTATCTTATGAGACACAAGTCGAAAACTTTTGAGAAATTCAAAGAGTTTCGACACGAAGTAGAAAAACAGACTGGCAAAAGTATTAAAACATTGCTGTCAGACCGTGGTGGAGAATACTTGAGCAATGAGTTTCAAAATTACTTAAAGAATATGGTATTCTTTCACAGTGGACTCCTCCTGGAACACCGCAATTGAACGGTGTGTCCGAACGGAGAAACCAAACTTTATTGGACATGGTAAGGTCCATGATGAGTCGCACTGAGCTACCAATTTCCTTTTGGGGATACACATTGAATAGTGCAATACTTATTTTGAATAAGGTTCCGTCAAAATCTGTTGGACAGACTCCATATGAAATATGGACAGGAAATAAATCAGGTTTCTCATTCCTGAAGATTTGAGGATGCTGGGCATATGTTAAACGTTTAGATGGTACCAAACTAGAACCCAAATCGGATAAGTGCCTATTTGTAGGTTATCCTAGGGAAACCAAAGGATATTACTTCTACAACCCACAAGAGAAAAAATATTTGTTGCTCTTCATGCAGTTTTCATCGAAAATGAATTCATAGATGCAGTGGTAAGTGGGAGGAAAGTAGAACTCGATGAAAATCGGAGTGATACTATTCCTGGCACCGACCCCCTCACAGAACACGAATAGTTCATCAAGGATAAGACTATTCCATAATCTTATAATACACAAGAACCATGTAGGTCGGAGAAAGTCAGAAAATAACTTGAGAGGTATGTGTTTCTGATCTCACCTCATGTAGATATTAATATTATTAAGGATGATGAACCGGCTACGTATAGGAAGTGATACAAGGTATCGACTCCGCTTTATTACAAGAAGCCATGAAGTCCGATATGGATTCCATGTATACCAACCAAGTTTGGACATTGGTTGATGCACCAGAAGGCATTAAGCCTATTGGTTGTAAATGGGTCTTCAAGAGGAATACAGACATGGATGGCAACATACAAACGTACAAATCTAGGCAGTGAAAGGGTATCGTCAACGACATGGTGTCGATTACGACAAAACCTTTTACATGTTGCCATGATTAAATCTATTAGGATAATGCTTGCTATTGCTGCATATTTCGATTATGAAATATGGCAGATGGACGTCAAAACCGCTTTCCTTAACGGAAACCTTTTGGAGGATGTTTATATGCAACAGCCTGATGGTTTTGTCACGCCAAAATATGCAAACAAGGTTTGCAAGTTAAATCGATCCATCTATGGATTGAAGCAAGCATCACGTTCTTGGAACCAACGTTTTGATGAGATCATAAAAAATATGGTTTCATTCAAAACGAAGATGATTCTTGTGTATATAAGAAGGTTAGTGGGAGCGCACTGACATTCATTGTCCTATATGTTGGTGATGTATTGCTATTAAGCAATGACATTCCCATACTAAAATCAGTGAAAGCTTGGTTTTCTTTAAAATTCTCCATGAAAGACCTGGGAGAAACAGCCTTAATTCTAGGAATAAGGATCTATCGGGATAGATCTAGAAAGCTACTTGGACTCTCCTAGAGCTCGTACATTGACAAAGTGTTGAAGAGATTCAACATGGATCAGTCCAAGAGGGGGCTTCTTCCAGTATCACATGGCGTCTCTCTATCTAAGGACATGTGTCACAAAACTCAAGATGAGAGAGATTTAATGAATCAAATCTCGTTCGCTTCTACAGTCGGATCGATCATGTATGCCATGATATGTATGCGACCTGATGTCTAGTATGCTTTGAGCATGTGCAGTCGCTATCAGGCCGATCCAGGTGATGGTCACTGGATTGCTGTTAAGAACATCCTTAAGTATCTTAGACGAACTAATGATGCCTTCTTAGTCTATGGAGATAGTGAACTTGAGGTGACTGGGTTCACCGATGCAAGTTTCCAAACCGATAAAGATGACTGTAAGTCACAATCAGGGTACATAATTTTATTTGAATAACGGAACAATGAGCTGGAAATCTTCCAAGCAAGATATTGTTGTCGATTCAACAACAAAAGCAGAATACATTGCTGCAGCTGAGGCAACAAAAGAAGCATTTTGGATATATAAATTCCTAATTGGATTAGGAGTAGTTCTGTTAGCAGCTAAGCTGGGCTACAACACAGGTTAATGAACCACAGTCTCATCAATGATCCAAGTATGTACTTTGACGGTTTCATCTGATTCGTGAGATCATACATCGTGGCGATGTCAAGATCGAAAAGATCGTTTCAGATGATAACCTTGTAGATCCGCTGACGAAAGCTATATCTCATCAAAAATATGAACGACCCGTACATAGTTCAGGTGTTGGACACTTGAGTGATTGGCTATAGGCCAAGTGGGAGATTGTTGGACAGTTATGACCCATAGCATCACTATTTGTAAAAGACATGGTGTTGTACAAATTAACTATGTGACAAAAGAAATTACTCTTTTATCATTTTGTAATTCAATTACTTGGATATATAAATGATAAAAGTCCATATGATTAGTACCAGATTAAAAGATATGACACAGTATTAATCCAAGAAAGGTTTAATCATTAAATATCCCTAGTCGTAGTATTATCGAGACTGGACATCGATAATGCGGAATAGACTAATATTACACTTGTGCGCGCTATGGAAGCTTAACGGCATAGTTCTCGTATATTTAAGTATTGGATACTTATGCAAGTGTGATAGGAGGTTCTGTTAGACGTTGGACTGGGAACAGCTTCGCTCTGGATAGACCCTTCGGAGTCCCATTGGTATTATGACTATGTGTCTATGGGAATCCGAATCAGTGTAGGTGTATGTGGTCTTAACCTGAGGCTTGCATAGCTAATACTTGCGACAATCAGTACGATTTGGTTTTGGTCGTCTAGAGCTTTAACAGGTTCTGTGTACGCCTCTTCTGGGTTTACTGAGAATCGTAATGTATTGGGTGTGATGTCAAGATGGAAGTATCACTTCAGTCATATGGAGATGATGATCACGCAAGATACAGAACTAGCACTCTTAAATGATGCAGCTATCGGGATAGTATGACTAGGTCATGATTATCCGATTACAGAGACTAGTTGTTGATGATCCGATATATGTTTCGTACGGGGCATACACAATTCTAGCCTTAGGCCTAGCATGTGACATCTGATACTGGATCGTATTAGGCAATACAATGTATACTACGCCTGATACAGATTATATATTCCTCGTTGAATATTTCTGGAGAATTGGGTAGGCACAGTGCTTTCCTAGAAGCCAACCATGTCTTGTAAATCGGTGAGAACGTGGTATGGGGTACGCATGTGTCGGATAGTCCGACAACCGGATTTATTGCCAACATATCCGAGAATCTCTTGGGTCGCTTCCCAAAGATTCACCGATGACATTTGACTCGAACAGAGTTAATCTGGGATTAATTATGAGAGAGAAAATTAATCTGGGATTAATTGCGATAAGAATTTATCTGGGATTAAATTCGTCTAGAAGAGAGAACGCGATTAATTTGGAATTAATCGGCTAAGTAAATTTAATAGTTAAATTGGATTTTACTATTTAATTTATTTAATTGGGCTAAAATAATATATATCAGATATATTAATTGAAATTGGATTTTAATAGAGAATTAAAATTGGATTTTAATTTAAGCGAACGAATTAATTTGGAATTAATTCGTAAGCGACTTTCGTAATAATTTTACTGGGTATTATTATTTAATTAAATTGGATTTAATTACGTCGCGATGAAAAATTCGTTTAATCGGATTAAACGAACCCGGGTCCAAAGTGTGTTGTGTAAGCCAACTTGAATTTGGAATTCAAAATTGGGTGGGACCCACAACTCACATCACTTGTCAAATTGTGATGGTGGTAGTTGGCAATAGTGATTGAATTATTTAAACACACAACAACACAAAACCAAGTTTGACTTACTATTCACTCTCTCCCTCTTTTTCCTCTCATGGTCGAATTCTTCACTCTTGGACGTGGAAAATTTTGCTTCATTTTTGTTCAAGCTGGCACTTAAAGGAGTCATTTTAAGGTGATAGGGAAACTCACCCATGAGTTTGGAATTCAATTTAAAGCTTGGAGCTTCCATTATTCAAAGAAAGTTTTGAATTTTCTCATCCGATCAATGTGAGTATTTCCGCAACTCCACTTGATAATTCACACACAAATCATTGTTTAGAGACCTTGGGCATGTGTAGGACACTAACAGTAGGGATATATCCTCTAATGAAATGTTGCATCTCTAGACCTTTTTAGGCCTTAGGAAAGGACTCTAGACCTTTTTAGGCCTTAGGAAATGATATAACCCTCTATAGACCTTTTTAGGCCTTAGGAAAATATATAACCCTTGGGAGGGTTATACCCTAAGCCAAAGGGTGCCCTCAGTGGCACCCTTCTATGCCTATATAAAGAAAGATTTTTGGATTCATTTATCAATCCAGAAAATCATAAGTTCCATCTATGGTCTTAGAGAGTCATTTAAGGAAAAGAGAGTTTCCACCATTTGTCATTGTTCAAGATCTTGTGAAAGGAGTGCCCCTTCTACAAGAAGTGTCCGAGTAATCCTGGGAGAACGTTAGCCACAAAACCATCTGTAGAGCACCGAGGCGGGGCTAATAAGTTCTTAAGAACTGAGACAACTCAATTTGGATCTCAGTTTCGTCATCATCTTCTACATTTTCCAGGTTTTTCTATGTTTATGGTTTATGTTCAATTTTGATATGTTAGTATACAGTTGATTGATTGATGCATCTTAATTTCGTTTGATAGCAAATATTAGACAACAATCTTGCCATGGAGATAGTAGATAAAATTTCATATGAATTTTGTTGTATCCCAATTCAATATATTTATTCTCCAATAAGCATTCATGTAGAGGTGATCTTATGGAGAGACGAGAATAGGCGATAGGCTGATGCCCTAAATTTAAAAAAAAAATAGAGCTCCCGAATCTAAAGAAATATCAATTTTTAATGTATAATATAATATATATATATATTTTATCATTTATTGATAAGGATTCCATTTTAAAAACTTATCTAAGACCCTATAAATTTAAGAAAACTCAAGATAACTCATACATTCATGTGTTAGATTAAGTGAACACTTTTATAAATCAACTACACCTCCCTTCAAGTAAGAGAGCAATCAAAAAAAATATTTCATTCTAAATTAAATATATCAATATTTTAATATACATAATCTTACATCTGAGAACATTTAATAATAACTTGATCTCATATATCATTCGGACACTTGGAGAGAAGCTAAGCATTTGTCCACTACCAAATTATTTCAAGTCTACCGAGTATCTCATTTATTTATCTCTGTTATAATTTGTTCTACCATCATGAATTCCAAGTTCCTTTTAATTATTTAGTCAATGTATTTAAAAAAGCATGTATGATTGAGACTTTACTTTCCTTTTTTGGACAATCAATATTTTGGAAGGTAATTAAGCTTTTCATGATCTACCGGATTGTTAGGCCTAGTTCGCTGTTTACCGTGAATCATTTTTTTTTTATTCTTAAGCGATGTGGTTTGGTGGTAAAAAATTTAGAATTTAGCTATCAGATCCTAAGTTTGAGTCCAAAGAGTACATTTCCTATAAGAACCTGTGACAATCGGAAATTTTATCTACTACGCTTAAGCCCGGATCAGATGATTTGGTAATGATGTTTTCAACATTAAGAAAAAAATATGAATCATATTTTCATCATAAACAATGGACTTAATCAATTCTTGACTTTTCTCTTTCCTTTCTCTCGCATTTTCCACCCGTTTCTAATTTTATTACTCTTTTTTGCTATATAATTTTACCTACTACGCTTAAGCCCGGATCAGGTGATTTGATGACGAGATTTCCAATATTTCCAAAAAAAAAAATGAATCATACATAATGGACTTAATCAATTCTTGACTTTTCACTTTCCTTTCTCTAGCATTTTCCACCCGTTTCTTATTTTATTACTCTTTTTTGCTATATAATTCACAATGATTTTCTTTTTATTTCTAATTCCCTTAAACATTAATATTCTAATTTACTATAAACAGTAAGAATTTTGATCCAATACAGAATTTACGCATGCTAAGTTTTTTCATTATAATCTTATATCATACATATTTTAATAGCAAAGCGCGGTTAAGATTCAATTTTACATTTAAATTATTGTCCAAAAAATCCATATTATAATTTATAAAATATTCGATAAAAAAACTCAACTCATCACTCAATTTGAGTCTCAACAACCATCAATGATTGGTGAACCCGCGGATCCATTTGCAACTCCTTTGGAAATATTACCCGAATGGTATTTCTTTCCCGTATTTCAAATACTTTGTAAAGTACCCAATAAACTGTTGGGTGTTCTTTTAATGGTTTCCGTACCTACGGGATTATTAACAGTGCCTTTTTTGGAAAATGTTAATAAATTCCAAAATCCATTTCGCCGCCCAGTAGCGACAACCGTCTTTTTGATTGGTACCGCAGTGGCCTTGGGCTTGGGTATTGGAGCAACATTACCTATTGAAAAATCCCTAACTTTAGGTCTTTTTTAAATTGATTCAATTGTAAAATATCATGACGTGTGTATCTAGGGAGTAGTCACTTCAAAGTCAAAGTGAATTCTCCCTAGATACTTCTATTCAATTTAATAATTTAATTCTGGATCATTCACTGTACAAAAATATAAAAAATTGGATGCCTTAGAATCCAAAGACAAGCGTAATGACTCAAGCTCGCATCCCTATCCCAAGTCAATATCAATCCACATCTTTTTAATTTGATAACAAAAGCACACCAATCAGTTTCTGTAGAAGTCCAAGTGAGAGATGTTAGGTAATCAAAAATAATTTTAATTAGTAGTTTTTTATTTGAATATTTCTAGTAAGATTTTGAAATATTTCACTTGAATAAGTTCCTGGCCAAAAGAAATCAGTTTCATGTGTAGACAGGAAAAAAAAGGTAAGAAAAAGAATTTAAATCCAATTCTAAACTGAGTTATATTAATTTTTCATAGTCTTTAACTATACGTTTTTTTAATAGCAATATTACATCGTTAAAATTATATTACATATCAATTATTATACAATAATTATTAATGATAATTTATTTTTGAAAAATTCACTATAAAGATAAATTCAATTTCGAATTCAAGTCTAATGAAAAGAATGGTTTAATTGAGGATTTTCTTTTTAGTATTTTTAAAAGTGTTTAGAGTAAAAGCCTATTTTAAAAATTAAAAAGTAAGTATTTTAAGTAAAAGAATGTTCAAAATAATTTTAAGATCTCATTCTTTTATTTATTAATGACATAAGTTAATGGACGAGTAATGAAAAGGCTTTTAGAAGGAAAAAAATAAATAAATATGAAATTGTCCTAAAGACCCCAAAATTTAGTCAATTTTCACAAGTCCGAATGACCAACCTTTTATTACTTTGACACAATTTTAGAAGCAATTTTAATACTCATGAATAATGTGATACTACTACTATATGGTAAAATTTTCCTAAATTTAAATACCACGAGTCTATTTTTTTAAAAATATATATATATAATAAATTTCTTAAGAGAAATCACACACCACTAGTATTAATATTTAATTTTTTTTAGTATTAATACAATATCTATCGCAAATCCACCCGTTTCGGATTTAAACATAACAGGTAAAACTCTCAATTGTTTCAAATTCTTATAAGAAACACATTCTCTGAATTTGATTTCAGGATCTCAAGGTGAGAACTTACACCATTAAGTCAAGTTTCTTGAGGACCACTAATATAAACATGTCACCTCATTTTCTTCTTTTTTTGGGAAAGATATGTCACGTTATTTCAAATCAATGGTGTCAAATTTAGAATATCTACCCTCATTGTTGATAGATAAAGATATGTTTGCAATAAATCGTTTTCTTGCATTTAATAAAAAACTGAATATATCATCCATCATTCCTGTGATAATTTAGGGAGATTATCATTTTTCCCTAATGTACTTATTATATAATACTTATCCCTATTATTTTTATAATAGCTCATTATTATTTAAATCTTAAAACATCAAGGAATTTTTTTTTATAATTTTTCCATTAATTAATACTATATTGACATAATAATTCACGTGTTTGTATTTTTTTTTTTAATTTATTGGATGTTTAAAAATTTAATAGAATTACAAAATTTAGTAACTTTATAAAAATATTATTATTTATTATGATTTTTTGTGAAATAGATTTTTAAATATTTTACTTATTATTTTATAGGACAATTTATTAAAGTTTTGAGCAAAAATATATTTATTATTTGGATTATGAATTTTAACTATGTCTAACATATCAATTATTATTATTTATTATTATTATTTTAAATAGTTATAATTTATTTATTAAGTTATAAGTTTTATTTTTTATTCATTTTATTGTCCCATATAAATTATATTATAAAGTTATTTAGATTTTACAATTTTAAATTTTGGGAAATTATTAATTGTATACCAAAAATTGACACATTATCAAAAATATATAAATCGTGTAACTTTGTTCGTCAGTCCACCCAAAAGATCGAAAAATATATCAAATTTATATCAAATTTAGATATGTGATTGAAACGTCCATCAAACATTGGATACAAAATATTTGGATATTTTATTTTTCTATTTTGTAATATTTAGATAGACCAGAGAATAATGATTTCTGTATTTTTTATAATATGTCAAACATTAAGTATATGATTGATAATTTTTCTAAAAAAATTAATATTAAAAAATAAAAAGAAATAATAAAAATACATTGAGTATTCAAGACTAAAATAAAAATAAAATATTAATTTTTTATGTGTTTGGGAGGGGGGATGAGGTATTACTCAAACAGTAAAGGATCAGTGGTAGTTAATTAACTAAGTAAGAGAGAATTTGCCAATCTCACGATAGTTTAGCAACGAGCTAATCATGTTCCAAGGGAAAAAATATTTTTCATCCAGTCAATCCCTAGGGTTTGGGAAAATGTTCAGTTGGTTTTCTATTTTTAAAAATAACTCAAATCGTTATTAAAATCTATTTTTCTATGCTCTTATATACCCTTGGTATTGACTAATTTTTTTTTCAGTAATTTTTTTTTTAATTTTAAAATTTATATTCTTACATTTGGAAAATACTCTTTTAATTTTCAAAAAAGCAATTATTTTTTACTCTCACCTGTTGTAACTTGTATGTCAGATTTGTTTAAACTTTAATTTTTATTAAATAAAATTACTATTTTAATATTGAAAAATATAACAGAGATGAAAATGATGTCAAAGATATTATGGGTGATTTTTTAAATACAATGTCTAATAGAGTAATTTGCTAAAATTCTAAGGACTGATGAGAAATTTACCTGCTCCTGACTCTGTAGATACAACTAATTCCTGATCTTAATTGTATAAAAATGCCATGTTGCATTTTTTTCCTTGGTCTATCAATTAAACTTGCTTTTTTTTGGCTCGTCTTTTACTTGATTAAAACTCCAAAAGATTGTGACAGGTCTAAAAAAAAAAAAAAAAAAAAAAAAAAGAAAAAACAAATAAGTCAAGCCATAGTAACATATATATAAGTCCATTGCTATATGAAATAATCGTACAGAAGCAAGTGGCCAGGTACCGACAGTTTTTATTTGTAAAAAAGATGCTATAGCTTTTGCATCTTCTACTTTATTTTTCTCTTAGTTTTGCAATATCACACACCATACTAGGGTTTTCGTGTGAGTTACAACTAATTTTTAACCATATATCGTGAAATAAAATCATTTTTGTGTTTTAAGAATATTGGTCTTTACGAAATTCTTCAAAATTGTCCTCTAAAAATTTTGAAACACAACAATTACAAATAGTTCTAACACAATTATTATGATTTTATATATTAATGTAATATGAGCTTGTGACTGAATCATGAATATCATTAATTCGTGAAAAATGCTAATGCATGCATGTATAAATTTATTTAATTTCTTTGAAATGTGTTTGGTTTCTGCACTTACTCTTAATTATCTGTTACAGGAGCTAATACAACTGCAACATCAATTCATGGCTGCTTTGAACTTCTTTACACCATGCTCAACAAATAAACCGAGAAATTCTTTAGAAGGAGCAAATAAGAACTTTGATATAAGTGGGAATAATAAGGCTAAATTCAATCCTGTGACTAGTCTTAATAAGAGTCACGTCCAAGCCCTTCCCACTTTTGCAATATCATCACCACCAACAGAAATCCTGAAGAGCAAGCAACCTGATACAGGAAGATTGTTGAATAATGGACTTCTTTTCAGTCAAAATTTTACAGTCAGGTCATTTGAAATAGGAAGTGATTCCAAAATGTCCATGGGGGCATTGATGAATTATTTACAGGTCTTAATTCTTTTTTAAAGTCAATGATATTCCATCTATAAGAAATAAAATTCATATCTTTAATATTTTGATTTTACAGGAAACATCACTAAATCATCAAAAGAGTAACGGATTACTGGCTGATGGTTTTGGCTCATGTCCTAAGATGATTTCAATGGACCTTGTATGGATCATTTGTTGGTCCCATATTGAAGTGGATCACTTTCCTTCATGGTAATTAAATCACTGAATTTCATATTAATTATTAACAATTTACTTATGTGAAAATTTACAAATCAATCAACTGTACATTTACTTTTACCTTTTTTTTTTTATTTTTTTCCTGAAGGGCTGATGTTGTCCAAGTAGACACGTGGAAGTATAGGTCAGGGAAGAATAGAGTGGGATGTGACTGGCATGTCCGTGATTTCAAGACAGGCAAAACGCTGATACGAGCAACAAGGTTGAGTTAATAATGTTTCTGCAGATAATTTAATTAAATGATCAATTTTATATTAAAGTATATAATTAATAATACTACATTTTCGTTATATCTATATGCAGTTTATATGTGATGATGAATAAGAAAACAAGGAAATTCGCCAAGATCACTGAGGAAATCTTGGAGGAAATCAAGTGTTGCCTTCATGATAATATTGGTGCTCCTATTTTGCAAAAGGATACCAGAAAACTCGTAGAGCTAGATATCGATAAAGCAGATCATGTTCGCACAGGTTTGATGGTAAGTTTCATTTCTAATTTAGTTATACCACCCGAGTTTAAATCTCAGAGAGATGATCAATTTATGTTTTTCCCGACCACCGTCCTGCTAAACAAATTTGCTTTCCTTGTACATCTTCTAATGCTTGTCCCGTTTGATTTTCACCCAAAAATAATTAATACTGCAGCCCGGATGGACGGAAATGGACCTTAATCAGCATGTGAGTCATATAAAGCTCATTAACTATGTTCTGGAGGTAGATCTTTTACCATCCTTAACGTTAAGATTGTTTGATTAATCACTAATTCATTTCGCTCAAAAGTTGCGCTGATCATATATTTTCAGAGCGTTCCTCGCTTGATTGTCGAGAGTCACAGGCTTTCAGCGATGACTTTGGAATACAGGAATGAGTGCAATGGGGACAGTGCGCTGCAGTCACTTTCCAGCAGTCACGTGATGGGCAATGAAGGAATTGAGTTTGATCATATGCTTCGCCTTGAGTCTGGCCAGGAAATTGTAAGGGCAAGAACCATGTGGAAGAAGAGATTTGCAAACAATAACGGTCCAAATGGTGTTCATGCTTCAGCAGAAAGTGCTTGCATTTGGAATTATTGATTGTAAAAATAATATTGCCCCAGCCAGGAGTTAATTTCAGAACTTTTGATTACAATAAATAATATATCTGTAGAATACAAATTTTGAATAATATTAATACACAAATTCTTAAACTTTTTTTCTTTTATTTAAACATAACATATTGATAATTACATTTCTTTTCCTTTTTTTACGTGGGTGGATTTTTATCCTGAGAGTTGTTATTTCGATGCAAAATATTTTCTCAACTAGATTATAAATTGGCATATTCATGAAAATTATAATTCTTTACATCGTCACTTGTGTTTTTATATTGAACCTGTTGAAGGGGTAGTTTGGTAAACTGATTCCTCGAACAAACCTCCTCCTAAACAGTGAATTTGTTTAGTTTGATGGCAACCAAATGCAAATATAGCAGGCAAAAATGGAAAATGACACAAACAAGATAAATGATTTAACATGGTTTGGCGGAATAGATCCAACATATGTCTACGGACACAAAGAAAGTGAAATCTTTCCTACCACCTCGGGTCGACCGACCTCTTTCTTTTTCTTTTTTTTTCCTCTCACTTAGAACTTTCTTCTCTCGATAACAAGAACAAGAGTGCTTAGAATCAAATTGACCAACCTCTTACAAAGAATTCTCAACCCCTTTATATACTAGGCTCAATTGCACTATTATACCTACTCATGACGTCAGCCGCGTGAATCTGTCATCGTCGTGCAGGCTCTCTGCCCAATCACTCTGCAAAATGTAGCTTTGTCATCTAACACCTCATTAAACCATTCCACTTTTGGTATCGGCTACACATTTGCATCACAACGTCAGCCTATAATTTAACCACTCCCACGCGATAGCATTCGCCACTGGATAAGTTGTTGGCCTACTTCTGTCACATCAGATCTTTTAGAAGGTGCAAGTCCCAATATAGGGCTTATGTCTCTTACATTTGATCACAGTGCTTTACCCCGACCTGTCTCATCGGGATGGAAAACTGAAACAACTGCGTTATGCCTCTTTGAACTACCAGATCGGGTCAATGATGAGACCTTCATTTTCCTCACTTTCTCTGAACATCTTCCCACTTCGGGTCTGGCATCAAGTGCGAACCAGTTCTGATTTTCTCGTCAGGTTAGATTTTTCTGCCTCTTGGGCCTGCGTCATTGAGATTAGGAAATAGAAATTCCTCTTATACCCTTCTTCATACTTTAGGAATCCTTGGGCCCAAAAATCACCATCAATTTCTATCCCATAATTCTTGTTATCAACGAGTTGGTAAGTTGATGTCAGGAACTATAATGGTGGCGTGGAATGAATCAAACTGCGCCTTCCTAGGGTCTGAGCCTCACCGACTCCCAGAGTGCACAATTATCGAGTTGGGAATGTATCTATATAGCCATGACGCTTCGTCTTTGTGTCATGATTATTTCATTAAATGCCACCTTTAGTTTTCTAAACCGTCCTTTGGAAGTTGTGAAATCATTATTACCTTCTTTAAATGCCCATCATGCCATTCTAGGGTTTCATCCGCTTCGTCTCTTCGAGATGCCATGCGTTGTCACTACAAGAAAACTGTCAAATAGCGACGGAAAAATATGTAGCTAACTGACCACTAGCGACAGAATAACGACGAAAAAATTTTGTCTCTATTTTGTTGGTGGCAAAAAAATAGCGACGAAAATATTTCATCTGTCGCTAAATTAGCGACGGAATTTTATTTTGTCTCCATATAACAACGGAAATTTCGTCTCTAACGCTAAATAGTGACGAAAAATTTCGTTTATATTTAGAGACAGAATAATTTCCATCGCTAAATAGCGACGTAAATTCTGTTTCTATTTAGCGACAGAAGTATTTCCGTCGCTAAATAGAAACAAAATTTTTTGTCACTATTTAATGACGGAATAAAGATTCCGTTGCTATTTAGAGACTGAATTTCCATAGCTATATATTTAAAAAAAATTAAAAAATGAAAATTTAAAATATTAGAGAGGCGGGAAATTTAAAAATTTAAAGATGCATGAAACTTTTAAAACTTTAGAAAGGAAAAAAATTTAAAATTTTAGAGGTGTGAAATTTTATAATTATATAGATGTGAGAAATTTATAAATTGTAGAGAGAGTAAATTTTTAAATTTTAGAAAAGGGGAAATTTTAAAATTTTTTAATGGTAGAAAATTTTAAAAAATTGACTTTTTTTAATGTTATATATAAATCTTCAATTCCACAAGACACCGTAATATCCACCGCAAGCTTCGACACACCACCATCCATTTACGCCACTTTAAACCAAAAAAAAATTATATATTAGTGTTTGTTTCTTAGGAAATTTTAAAAGTGGAGATAAGAAAAATGAGAGATTGATAATGAGAGTTGAGGTATGAAAAAATTTGATGGTATATGGAATTGAGTAGGAAAAAAAAATTTGATGGTATATGGAATTGAGTAGGAAAATTTTGGATGATGTATTGGAGTTGAGATTTAAAAAGATTGTGATGTATATATAAAGGAAAATATAAGAGAAGCGGGAAGATTTGTAAATTTTATAGACATTTGAAATTTTCGTAAGGCGGGAAATTTTTGAAAATATTGGAGGGATTGAAAATTTTATAAACTAGCTACGGATTTTTAATTCTGTTTCTAATTAGCGATGGAATTATAATTCCGTTTCTAATTAGCGACAGAAAATCTGTCTCTATTTTTTTAAAATAAATGGCGCCGAAATGATTAAATTTTTGGGGGGATTGAAAATTTTAAAATTAGCTACGGAATTTTAATTCCGTTTTTATTTAGCGACGAAAAAATTCCGTTTCTAATTACCAATTAAAATTAAAATAAAAATGAAAATTTAAAATTAGCTACGGAATTTTAATTCATTTCTAATTAGCTACAAAATTTTAATTCTGTTTCTAATTAGTGACGGAAAAATTCTGTTTCTAATTACCAATTAAAATTAAAATAAAAATGAAATTTAAAATTAGCTAAGGAATTTTAATTTCGTTTCTAATTAGCTACGTAATTTTAATTCCCTTTCTAATTAGCGACAGAAAAATTCCGTTTCTAATTACCAATTAAAATTAAAATAAAAATGAAGATTTAAAATTAGCTACGGAATTTTAATTCCGTTTCTAATTAGCAACGGAAAAATTCTGTTTCTAATTATCAATTAAAATTAAAGTAAAAATGAAAATTTAAAATTAGCAACGGAATTTTAATTCTGTTTCTAATTAGAGACGGAATTTTCATTCCGTTTCTAATTTGCGACGGAAAAATTCTGTTTCTAATTACCAATTAAAATTAAAATTTAAATGAAAATTTAAAATTAGCTACAGAATTTTAATTCCGTTTCTAATTAGCTACGGAATTTTTCATTTCGTTTCTAATTAGCGACGAAAAAATTCTGTTTCTAATTACCAATTAAAATTTATGAAAACATGTTATACATTTTCAAATTGAACTTAATTATCTAAAAAAATATATTAAATAATGATGAATAATTAATTTCACCTGTAATTGTTGCTATTGTTACACTAACAATAAATAAAACTGATGCATATAATCACACCTTTAGCCAAATTTATGAGTTCCAGTTAATGCTTGGAAGTTGAAACTGTTGCCACAAATTAGTTCCATCACCAAGAAGGGCAGTATTGTTTGTGTTGAACGGCAGGCTCTGTGGAAACAAAGGAGTTGTTAATTGTTATGATCATCAGTTGCAGAGCTGCCGCTGTTAAGATTCCCGTGAAACAACCGCTTCCCCGAAGACGAAGCCAGAAGCAGAAGCTTCGTTCCAAAACTGCGGTGACATTTTAATTAGTGACGGAAAAATTTCGTTTCTAATTACCAATAGTTTTGGAAATTAGAAATTAAAATTAAAATGAAAATGAAAATTTAAAATTAGCGACGGAATAAAGATCCCGTTTCTATTTAGCGACGGAATATTATTCTGTTTCTAATTAGCGACGGAAAAATTCCGTTTCTAGATGAAATTAGTGACGAAATAATAATCTGTTTTTAATTAGCGACGTAATTTTTTTTTCCGTCTCTAATTTAGAGATGTAAATTTTTTTGTTGCTAAATTCCGTCCCTAATTTCATTATCCGTTTCAATTCCGTCGTTAAATTTTAAACGGAATATTATGTCGCTAAATTCCTCTTTGATTATTTTGGAAAACTTACTATTTTGCCATTGTTATGGTTCTTTAGAGCTTCTATAGGGTTAAATACTCAGTAGTGATGAAGACGATAATCTTACTCTTAGCATGCTTTACTGAGACTGCAAACTAACCTTCCACCTTGGGTCTTACCATGACATGAATGTCTGACACGAATCATCCTCCCTCATTCCTCTCGAAACCATGTCTTCTGCTCCTGATGAGCGGAAAATATATCAATATTTACCGCCCCTTTAACTTAATATTTTATTTAGTTTCTCGGGTTTGATGAACGTTTTGATGTGTTTTAGTTTATTTTGCAGATAAAATAATATCGGATCTTAATGAAATCATTTAGGATGAAATATGGGTCAAATAAGGGCAAAAATTGGACTTGACATATTAATTTTGGAGATTCGAAACTTGAAAGGGCGTTTTTAACGAAGTGCAGTTTTGGAAATTCCAATTTTGTGCATCTGTAGTAATTTGGGCATAACTTTTTACTCCGATATCAGATTGAGCTGATTCAAGTTCCAGATTAAACAGGACTCAAAGATCTACAGCTTTTAAAGACAAAATAATTTCGAATTCTGAATTTGCATGCCCGAAATTGATGAACCATCCAGAAGTGTGTTGTGTGTAATTATTAAAGTCACTTTCAATCATTTTCAAAGCAAAAAAATAAATTAATAAATAAATAATAAAAATTATCAAATCATCACCAAACATGATAAGAGATTAGTGGAGCAATTAATAATGGATTTGGTGGAGCAATTAGTGGAGCAATTAGTGGAGCAATTAATAATTGAGTTGGTGGATGATTTGATAGAGGCAAAATTTTGCCTATAAATACCAAACTATTTATTTGTAAAATTCATACTTTCTTCTAAGGAATTCCTTAAGAATACTAAGAAGATTGTATCTTGTTTGTTTATTTACAGCTTTCAGTAATTAATTTCCGCTTTCGCACTTTCTTTTCTTTACTTTTCAGTTTTTACTTTCCGCAATTTACTTTTACGCACAATACTTTTCTTTCTTTAATTTTCAGTTTTTACTTTTCAGTAATTTACTTTCAGCAATTTACTTTTCAGTAATTTACTTTTCAGCAATTTATTTTCAGTAATTTACTTTCAGCAATTTACTTTTCAGCAATTTACTTTTCAGCAATTTACTTTTCAGCAATTTACTTTCAGCAATTTACTTTTCAGTAATTTACTTTCAGCATTTACTTTTCATATTTAATTTTCAGTATTTTACTTTATGTCTTTTATTTTATTTAAGTTTTTTTACTACCCGTAAATATGTGTCGTAACTAAGCCAGTTATCTGGGGTTGTGATGAAATCCAATATCACCGGTTTATAAAGGGTTAGATTATAGCTTGGGTAATATAAATATTTATTTATTGAGTCTTAATCTTAATGCTTTTTCATTAACTGACCATTAATAAAATTGAACTGAGAAACTTAAAATGAACTAGACATAGGGATTTTAAGTTTAAGACCTTAGACTCAATAGTCCACGATCTTCCTTGAGGATAGATAACTCTTTAATAGATTTCCTTACAGGATAGACATATACCTGTCGGGCGGGGGTAGCCATTATTGGAACTTAAACTTAATGAATCCCGATAATTTGGTTGACATAGACATATGGTTCAATTGGGTTAAACTGGGTATTTGTGTCTGACCATCGACAGAGGCTTACACATAATTTAGTGTTCCAGGTTAATAAATCAATATATTACCCAAATTTAAGATAATCACTTCATCTTTAAAATGATATTGGAAGAAATCACAACCCTAGATATTTTTTAATATTGAATTTTCTTAAAACCTACTTTCGAACAATTTTATTTACTTATTTTTAAATTTAGAATCATCACCATTTCAAGTCAATCAAACAACCTGTTAGATACTAGTAATCATTTGACCTCATAAAATTAATAGATTAGATATTAAGTACTCGTGGGATCGATATTTTTTATAATACTTGAACGATACGTGCGCTTGCGTTATACGTGTGTGTTGACGCCGGTCAGCCCCGCCTCCTCATACAACCATCCTCATTTTTTTTGAAGGAAAAAATTAGTCTTACCATAGACGGGTACCCCGACCCGAGCCCAGTCACATTCCCTTGACTATACACATCTGGACATAGTCCGGGCCTTCACAATCACTAAGGCCGATTTGGACAACTTGAGGGATATATTCACCATTCTATATGACATTCGACTAGAAGTTCTGGTCTTATTCAAACATGCGAGCCGGCTCGAAAAGGATGTCGTGGCATTATGCTGGTCTTCTTTGACATAGGACTACGACTACCCATTCATGGATATTTCGTAAAAGATGTTGTCCTCTATGAAAATAGCTCTGTGTCCTCTATGATATTTGTTGTCTTAGTTCTTTCTTCTTGCTTTTGCCTTCTTCATATTTTAAATGCCTGCTTTTTCTCTCTTTGTTTCTTACATGAATGTTAAGCTCAAGAACATCTCTTCAACATGCCGATGCACTGCTGCGAGCATCATAGGGCTGGTCCAGTGGTGCCTAATCCCTTGTGAATACTCCAATTTCGTCAGAAGCTAGGCATAAATCCACACAATCAACAACACCATCTGGGGTCCTCCAGGGCCCTAAAAATCGCCATTATGCCGACTTCTTCAGCCCTAGTTTCCAGCACCCCCCCGACCATCATGAAAATGTCATCACCTGATCGGGAGTGATGAATCCGAGGAGCTTGAGGTGGCTCCAAGTAAAACGATAGCGGCTCAGAAGGGCAAAACTGTTGTCACCTCTTCTCAGACCGAGGGAAGCAACCCACTGCTCGGGTTAGATAGCTTTGTCAATGAGGTAGAGATAAAGTGGCCCACCTCATCCCGGCACTCAACTGCATGGCAGAGACTCTGAGACATAGTCGATAAGACTTGTCGGCTTCAACTAGAGGTAGCTGAGCTCCCATTCCATAACTTGCATTCTTCACTTAGCCACATTAACCCCATTTTTTTCATTACTGCAGCTAGGCTACGTCCTAGCCACAAACAAAGATCTGCTGGTAAACATCATGTCCGATAAGGGTCAGGCGCAAAGGTTCTAGAGTCACCTGACTGAACGGGAACAAGAGTTAAACAAGCTATTGGAGGGGGCCAAAATTGAAATCCAAGAGCTTAAGTCAGAGATTCGAGGACTCAAACAATCCGATGCCGAAGCAAAGTTCGTGGCTGACTCCTTCCATAGGGCCTCGGGAATAACGATGAAGGACAGAGACGACGCAAGAGAGGAAAACAAGTCCTTAAAATGGCGGGCTTCTTCAGCCGAGACTAAGTTGGAGGAAGTAACAAAGCAGCATGAAAAAGCCTTCGAAGACCTGATGGCGATAGAGGCTGAGCAACTTTCCCATATAGAGGATGCCAAAATGGAGGCCAAGACCAAAGGATTGGAAAATGCGTATAAATATTTGAAACGCTCCAACTCGACATGGATCTAGGAGTGGTACGCACCCTTATAAAGCTATGTAAGGGTAAATAACCGAAGAAGAGGCCTTAGGCCAAATTTCTATAAGCCCCGAGCATATCCAAGATCCCGAGTCGATGTTCATGGTGCTCGCCACTTCAGGGGACCTCGGCCCTTCAACTTTAATTATGCTCCCTGAAAACGTTCGTGACCCATCATCCCCGTTGCAACGAATGAAGAATCCCCCTACCCCTCATTTGCTACCACCAAAGTTGATGTTCCCATCCATATTTCCAAGCCTGATGCCCCTACTACCAAACCCGTTGCCCCTACGGTCGAACGTGATGCCTCTTCAGTTGGACCCGCAGCTCATGCTGCTTAGTTTTTAATTTTTATTTTGTTGTGTTTTTGTATGGGTGATCCCGAGGGTGCCCTTTGTAATAAATAATTATAAATTTTTGAATGAATTTTGCCCTTGCATCTTTTTCTCTTTTCATCGTTAAATGCACATCCAATAAACCCCGAGGCCTGACCGATTTTTTCAACACTTAGATAATTTCATCAAAGTTAACAAACCTATTCCCTTGATGGATCATGCCGATAACAAACTCTGGTGCCTGCGCCCTACCTGAGTTTCTTCTTGGAACACTTAGCAAATTTGGAATTTCTTCAAAATTGGTGGCTCTTGACTAACTTTCTTCCATACACGTGCATTTAAAAGAGGGTGATGCCTTGGCAGTATATCCTACCCTGACTTGAAGCGCCAACTTGGCCATCAATGAAATGTCTCAAGTGTCATCTAACACTCGGTTAGGGGGAAAAATCCAACTTCATGTCAGCAAACACTGTGAGGCTTCAATGGGACCTAACCCGACCCCGAGTCTTGATAAACATCTGGCCACAAGGGAATGTTCCCTCCTTTTTCCAATCAACACTTAGTCATGGGGGAGAAACTTCACCCCATGCCAACAAACACAATGAGGCCACTGTGGGATGTAACCTGACCCTGAACCCTGATAAACATCTAGCCATAAGGGAATGCTCCCTCCTTGTGCCAATCAACACTTGGCCACAGGGTAGAAACTTCACCATGCCAACAATTACAATGAGGCCTCAGTGGGACATAACCCGACCTTGAGCCAATAATCTCAACATGGCCTCGGCGGATCGAATGCAGCCCCGAACCAATAATCTCAACATGGCCTCGGCGGAATGAATGCAGCCCCGAGCCAATAATCTCAATATGACATCGGCAGAACGAATGCAGCCTTTAGCTAGTAATATCAACATGGCCTCGACGAAATGAATGCAATTCTGAGTCAGTAATCTCAACCAAGACTTAGCTAAGAATGGAAGATTTTTTTACCTTTGGTGGTCTCCATGGAGCTTGGTAATTGTAAGATTTTGGGGTTAGCGCAGAAGCATTCATGTGAATGGAATTTAAAATTTTCTTCCAAAACGACTTTAAGGATTGTGGTTATGCTGTTGTTGACTTAAACAATTTACTATTAAATTAATCTATATTAATTTTAACATGCATGCAACAAATATTTTCTTTATCAACATAAATAATATTTACTAATAATAAAACATACATAGATGTGTTTATTATCTTTCTCGAGCCTTTTGAATATCCTCCTTGATTTTTCCATTGTAGTAGTGCATCAAGCGTTGCACCTCTAGTTGACACACTAGCACTCATCTACGAACAAATCGCTCCCACTATTGAGAACAAAAGAAACCTTTTTTTTTTTTTCCTAAGATGTTGAAAGTTCTTTTGGAACGAATTGGAACTATTACAATTAAGAGATATCAAATATTTTGAGACAAAAAGACGTAAACTTATTTTCGTGCCATTAGCAAAAACTCAATTGCATATATATATATATATACACACACACAACATCAACGTGAACATCATCAATTGATTCCCTTTTTTAAACAACAATTTGCTTAAATATATATATATATATATATATATATATATATATATATATATATATATATCCCTTTTGCAAACCTTTCGTATTTATATATATTCTCACGCTCTCTCTCTCTATATATATATATATTAGAATAGGATTTGTTTCAATTGTATCTTAATACAATAGGGTCAATTTAATATCTCTTCAAATCAAATTTGATCTCTCAAAGATTCTTTCCAAAATAAAATTAGGATACTTTAATCAAATTACGAATCCTAATTAAATAAAGACTTCCTTATTTAATCTTAAATTGGATTCTAATTAATTTGAGTGCTAGCCCACTAAATTAAAGCCCAATAGATTAAATATTATTTTGGCATAATAATTAATTAATTAACTATTAATTAATTAATTTAACTTACTTAATTTTAATTAACAATTAATTAAAATTACATTTAATTTATTTAATATAAATATCAAATATTTATTTAAACAATTAAATCTAATTTTATATTTCGAATTTATTAATCAAATTAATATTTCTGAAATATCTCGAATATCCTAATCCAATTAGGAAACGGCAAAATAATCATTTATTAACTTTTAATAAACATCCTCGAATTTGTAACATAGACGAGAACTATATTGTGCGACCGTTCTAGGTTCATTATCGAGTAGCAGTGAACTAATATTAACTCTTTAATATTTAATCTCTATGATATTCCACAGACCATGGGTAATCGCCTAACAGCAAGCCATGGCCCCTAGGCGATGAATGAAGTGGGAAAACATATGAACCTCTTAGAATACACTTCCAGCATGTCATCTCATTCCTTCCGATATTTATGTTTCTTATCGAGTTTGTGATCATGGTAAGGTCAAATCCTTATACTCAACATATCTTTAAACTTTATCTTGTGGATTTGATATCCCTAAGATATCGACTGCTTTGGCCAAAGAATTTTATCCACAACTTTAAGTTTCCTTGAAACATCTATAACTTTAATTATCAAAGTTATCGGATCCCATCTTGAAGCATACGTGACTTCGTACGTTAATCGCTCAAGGCCATCTAGCATTTATTCAAATGACGTGGATAGTCGAATGAGGATATACTAGTGAACCAAGAGTACTATCGCACAAGTCATCATATGATCTCAGGTCTAAGGATATGATGACACTAATGTATTATTACGAAGATCAATGACCTTAGATAATATTACCATATGATCTTATATTTTTGTGGTCGTGTTCGATATTTTATTATACTAATGAAACATCTATTGTCTGTGTCCTTATGATATGAGACTCATCATCCATTCTATTAACATCATATGTCAATCTAGGCGACACACAACAATATTGGTCAAGTGATATATTATTGTCTTGTATAACAATCACATTTACCAAGAACTTTAATTTGAGACATATATAAATATCGCTGACTCTTATAATCGCAAACGTCTTTTGGATTAATAATTTTCATATGATATAATGTCTTAGGACATACACATAAATAATGGATGTAAAAATGTGTAGTTAATAAATGATTTTTTATTAATAAATAATAAACTATATTACAAATATTATGCCTTAAACCATTACATCCATAACTGGTTTTAGGCATACACTCTAACAGTAACAACATCCCACGCCAAGCCATCCATAAAAAATAAAATCAAGACATAGACAAGACAAATACCAGGGAGGTGACGTATCACTTACCTTGTACTGACCCAAAAACAAACAGCATAGGCACTTGAGGCAGCGTCATACCTTAGGCTATCCAAAATAATAATTTTGGACCTTACAGTCCAACATCTCGGAGAACCAAGTTACGGATCGAGGTGGCCAACGCCATGAGATTTTTCCCATGCCAGGCAAGCCCTTAGTCGGCAAATGCCACAAATACCTTCTAGACTTCCCTATGATATGGTCATAATGATCTGAAGTGGGACGACCAATGCCACGAGTGTATTTTCCCTCTTCGTGCTAGGCATACCCCGAGGCCGCAAATGCCACGGAGGCTCTACGGCCTTTCCCGTGCTATGCACCTTGTGAGGCTACAAATTTCACGGATGCTCGTGGGCCCTTCTCGTGCTATGCACCTCCAATATTGGGCAGCCAGCGCCATAAGGTAATTATCCCTCTCATGCTATGCAAACCCAGAGTACTATATTACCGAAGTCACTAGCCATCCATACTTGCTATGATTACCTTGAGGTACCAAACACCACGTCGACTTGTTCACCGAGCGTGCTATGGATACCCTAGGCACCAAATGCCACACAGGTCTTTACGCTTAAGTTTCTCAAAGATGCAAGTCATTGGGTAGTGATGCTCCACCTCAGAGGTTTGATAAGGACATTAGAGATTGGGGTGCCGTGGGGGTTCGTGCTTTTCCCTCATGTCCTTCACCCCTTCATGAATTTTGAATTCCCCAAAGACATAAGTCATTAGGTATTGATGCTCCAGTCTGAGGGTTTGGTAGTACACTTTGGTTGGTGTGTCACGGGTTTCACGTCATTCCCACATGTTTTACAACCCTTGATGTATCCTGATCACAAGTATCTCACAAGAATATTAAACATGCCTCTCACATCCAAATAATAAACAAGAATGGTGAACAAGTTTTTATTTATAAAGGGAAAGTCTTATTCATATTCAGGCTATCTACTGCTTTTCTTACAACTCTTTGTGAGTCATTTCAAGAGAGACTCTATTGGGGATTCATTTGTGTTGTCTCATAATTATTCTTAATAATGGCCTTCTGAACCGAGATCTCTAACAGTATCTCTGACGATTCTCAACAATGTCCTTCTTAACCGAGCTCTCTAACAGTATATTTGAACAATTCTCAACAATGTCCTTATGAACCGATATCTTGTGGAAAAATGGAAGAAGTCATCTTCTTGATTAAGTTTTAACCTCCAATTTTGCCACTGATTACTTCTCCTCCTATTCCCACTTATGGATCCACCCTCAGATGTTTTGCCCTCTATGTAATAACAAGCCCAGAAAGCCACCATATATAAATAATAAGCAGAAGGCACTATGGAAACTTATCGAGGACATTTTGCATCTTGGCTCTCCCACTGCTCCATGACAACTTTCGCTATCGAGAACTAGAAGACTGATAGGTCAATCAACAGCCACCATTTCTCTA
Organism: Zanthoxylum bungeanum; assembly: GCA_019454045.1. NCBI lineage: Eukaryota > Viridiplantae > Streptophyta > Magnoliopsida > Sapindales > Rutaceae > Zanthoxylum > Zanthoxylum bungeanum. Next base: position 19,495 of record SKCR01053947.1, on the reverse strand, counting down.
GGAGGAGCTTGTTCATTCTTAGGACTGATGGGTAAGAGCCTTCAACTCCTGACATTACATTTCATTCAACAGCTCAATCCTAGATGGAGACTTCTGATGATGTCTTTTTACATGTCATTCAACAACTCATGGGGTCATCTGCTCATTTTATAAATCTTAAGGATTATTCTACGTGAAGTTACTAGAAGTATCTTCTCAACATCTCAGCATTCCAGAGATTTTTAAGTCGGGTACCATCTAACTGTTCCAATAGATAAACACCCGATCAAACAACCTCGACCACTCTATACGGCCCCTCCCATTTAGCACCCAATAAATCTTCATCGGGCCTCATTGTATTCAAAGTAACTTGTCTTAGGACCAAGTCCCCGAGGAGGAAAGAACGTATTAAAAAACGTTCATCAAACCTAACATTTTGCTAGTCCTCGAGAAAAACAACAAAATAAAATACAAGAAACAATTAAAATTAAACTAAGCCGCTTTTGTAGGGTGATCGGTTGCATTTAGCGTATGCAACAAGCCTTTAAACACCTATGTGTCCCTAGTGGACGAGTTGTAGTCTCGTGAGGGCTTACAACAACGATACGCACAAACGTTTACAAAAGTAAAAAGATAATAAAATTAATGCATACAAAAGCAAAAAGACAAGAGAAAATAGAATAAAGAAGTTAGTGACTAATCAGGTGAAACTTCTACTCCAAGTTACTAGTTGTTTTCTTTCTTTCTAAATTATTAAATAAGTAAATTCTCTGATTATATTTACCATTCTCCATATGCACAGCTGACAAAATATTAATCAACTCATTTTTGCCCACAACAGTCACAAGTGCAATTGATAAGAGAGTAATATTTTTGTCCTAAAGTTTTATCAAAATTCACAACTTTTTGCAGTAATGGAATAATTTTTCTGATTTTTTCTTTTGATTTTTGATTTTTTTTATATACAATATCTTCCATTTATGTAGTGAGTGTTGGGTCGGTGGCTCCCAAAACAGTTGGCTTTAGGGCACCAGGTGTTAGACACCCATACTGACTTAATTACTCAGACTTCATATATATATATATATATATTTGGGTATTGGATACTCATGCAAGTGTAATAGGAGGTTGGACATTGATAATGCGTAAAAGACTAGTATTACACTTATGCGCGTTGTGGGAGCATAACGGCATAGTTCTCATATTTTTGGGTATTGGATACTCATGCAAGTGTAATAGGAGGTTGTGTTTACCGATGGTACGGAAACAGCTTCGCTCTGGATAGACCCCTCAGAATTCCATTGGTAGTATGACTATGTGTCTATGGAAGTCCGAATCAGGGTAGGTGTATTTGGTCTTAACCTGAGACTTGCACCGCTAATACTTGCGACAATCAATATATTTTGGTTTTTGTCGTCCAGGCCTTTAATACGTTCTGTGTATGCCTCTTCTGGGTATATTGAGAATCATAGTGTATTAGGTGTGATGTCAAGATGGAAGTATCACTCCAGTCATAGTGGAGATGATGATCACGTAGGATACAAAACTGGTGCTCTTTTATGCTGCAGCTATCGGGATATTATGACTAGGTCATGTTTATCCGATTATAGAGACTAGTTACCATAGATCCGATATGTGCTTCGTACGGGGCATACACAATTCCAGCCTCAGGCCTAGCACGTGACATCCGATGCTGGATCATAATACGCAATACTATATATACTACGCCTGATAAAGATTACATATTCCTTTAAGAATATTTCTGGAGAATTGGGTAGGCACGGTGCTTTGCTAGAAGCCAACCATGTCTTGTAAATCGGTAAAAACGTAGTACTAGGTACGTATGTGTTCGGATAGTCTGACGATCGGATTTACTGCCAATATATCCGGGGATCTCATGGGTCGCTTCCCGAAGATTCACCGATGACTTATGACTCGCATTTTATTAATTTGGGATTAATTATAAGAGAGAGAAAATTAATCTAGGATTAATTACGGAGATATTTTATCTGGGATAAAATATTATTTAAAGAGAGAGAATGATTAATTTGGAATTAATCGATAAAATAATATATTCGATATATTAGATTTTAATTCGGGCGAACGAGTTAATTTAAAATTAATTCGTTAGCGATGTGAATAGTAATTTTGCTAGGCATAATTATTTAATTAAATTTGATTTAATTACGTCGCAACGGAAAATTCGTTAATTCAGAATTAGCGTACCCGAGCCCGGGAGTGTTTGCGGGCCCACTCGCTTTTGGAATCAAGTGGGGCCCACATGTCACATCAAGCGTCAAATCACTAGTCAACTTTCTCACTTTAATGTGATGGAAGTTGTTGGTCATCCAAAAGTGATAGGGAAACAAACCCTTGAGCATGGAATCACCATTTGCAAAGCTTGGAGCTTGGAGCACACATAGAACACAAAGAGGACAACCATGAAGGCCATGGCCGAATGCTTCAAGGAATGAGCAAAGACTTTTGTTGTTCGTCGCATCGCAAAAGCCGATCATTATAAGTATGATTCCGCCATACTTCTTTATTGTATTCACATGATTTCTAAGCTTGAATGATCTTGGTTAGACCTTAGAAACCTAACAATGGTATCAAAAGCCTAGTTTAAGCATGAAATTGGAATTAGGGTAAAATTGATTTGAGCATGTTTGGATGAAATTGATTGTTTGAATATGCTTGAATGATGATAACATAGTGTTATGCATGATCAATTTGATGAAAATTGAATTGAATGAATTTTTCCCCAAAATGCTGAGGTGCTGCAGCCATCGGGATATTATGACAAGGTCATGTATATCCGATTATAGAGACTAGTTACCAGACATCTGACATGTGCTTCGTACGGGGCAGACACTTATCCAGCCCCAGGCCTAGCACGTGACTATCCGATACTGGGCCGATATGCACAATACTACTGTATACTACGCTTGATACAGATCTATATATTCCTGTAAGAATATTTCCGGAGAATTGGGTAGGCATGGCGTTTTGCTAGAAGCCAACCTTGTCTTGTAAATCGGTAGGACGTGGTACTTGGTACTTACGTGTTCGGATAGTCCGACAACCGTATTTACTGCCAACATATCCGGGGATCTCATGGGTCGCTTCCCAATGATACACCGATGACGTATGACTCGCACATTTATTAATCTGGGATTAATTTGATGAGAGAGAAAATTAATCTTGGATTAATTACGGAGATATTTTATCTAGGATAAAATATCGTCTAAAGAGAGAAAACGATTAATTTGGAATTAATCGGTAAAGTTAATATATTCGATATATTGAACGAAATTAGATTTCGACGCGAAATTGAAATTGGATTTTAATTAGGGCGAACGAATTAATTTAGAATTAATTCGTTAGCGACGTGAATAGTGAATTCGCTAGGCGTAATCATTTAATTGCGACGCAACAGAAAATTCGCTAATTAGGAATTAGCGAACCCGAGCCCGAGAGTGATTGCGAGCGCATTCGTATTTCGAATTCGAGTGCGGCACGCAAGTCACATCAAGCGTCAAATCAAATGTCAATTTGAGTGATGTGACAACTTGTCACTTGATTGAATGAAAGATGTGACTTGATGTGAGTTAGTGGAGTGGTTGGAATGTTTGGTAAATGAATTGATTTTAGAAATCAATTAAATGATTTACACCATTTGACTTTTGGAAAATTAATTGGTAAATCATTAATATATTTTGGAAAATTTATAAACCAAACATTTACACTTTTCTAATCAATCTATCACATTTCTTCTTCTCTCCACACTCTCTCACATTCACGCCCGAATGGGCAGTGAACACACTCACTGGTTTCTCTTGAAATACCGTGAGTTTGGGGAAGCATGTGCCTTGATTTTGTGGCAAAATCAAGCGGAGCTAGCACTCCGAGAGACTTACGAAGGTGTTAGGGAAACTCACCCACGAGCCGGGAATCGTTCGACGCAAATTCGAGGCTCAAATCTCAGCTCAAAACAGAAGACAGTGGACTGAAATTCTGCTGCAGTGGGCGCCTAAATTCAGTGAGCAATCTTGGAGTTTTGTTCGTCGTTTCGCACAACCGATCGTTGTGAGTATTCCGCAACTCCTTTGATATGTATGTAACACTTATTCATGCTTTTTGATGATCTTGGGACCTAGAATAAAACCAACAATGGCATCAAGAGCCTAGGTTCAAGCATGAAATTTTTAGGGCTTAAAATTTGGGTAAATTGATTTTGAGCATGATTTAGTTAAATTGTTTGATTAAGCATGTTTAAATGATGTTGAATTGAAGTTTGATTGGATCAATTTCATGAAAATTGATTTGGAATAATTTTCCCCAAAATATATGTGTTGGCCGAAAGTTTAGGGTTATTTGGAAATTTGGAATTTTTTGATTTTGATTCATTGGATGAATTGGAATCATATAGGATGATGTTAATTTAAGATTAATTGGATTGAATTTTGAATTGAACAAAAATCCCCAATTCCTTAAGGTGGCCGAATGCATTATGCCCTATAATGTCTTGGATTTTTTGATTTTGAACATTAGATGTATTGGAAATCATTGCGTCTACATATGCTCAAAGCATATGAGACATCAAGTCACGTACATATCAAAATGTACGAGCTCTGGGAGAATGTCAGCAGCTTTCTAGATCTATCCTAGTAGATCTTTATTCATAGAATAAAGCCTGCTTCTCCCAGGTAGTCCATGGAGAATTTTAATGAAAGCCAAGCTTTCACCGATTGTAGTATGAGAATGTCATTGCCGAGAAGCAATACATCATTAACTTTTAGGACAATAATTGTTAGTGCGCTCTCATTAACCTTCTTATATACACAAGAATCATCATCGTTTTGAATTAAATCATATACCATTATGATCTTATCAAAACGGTGGTTCCAAGAACGCAATGCTTGCTTCAATCAATAATTGGATCGATTTAACTTGCAAACCTTGTTTGCATGTTTTGCCACGACAAAACCATCAGGATATTGCATTTAAACATCCTCCGACAGGTTTCCGTTAAGGAAATCGGTTTTGGCGTCCAGCTGTCATATTTCATAAATGAAATATGCAGCAATAGCAAGCATTATCCGAATGGATTTAATCATGGCAACATGTGAAAGAGTTTCGTCGTAATACTTTGTCGGTCTGTTTTTATACTTCGTGTCGAAATTCTTTGAATTACTCAAAAGTTTCCGACTTGTGTTTCATAAGATACACATAACTGTAACGCGATGCCACATCCATAAAGATTACAAAGTATTCATATCCACTTCTAGCCTAACTAGATATGGGCCCACATACGTCACTATGAACGAGGGCTAACAAATCGGTGGTACGTACACCTTTACCATGTAAAAGGTATTTTAGGCACTTTACCTAATAAACAAGATTCGCAGACATCATTTGAGTTAGGATCAAATCCATCCAAGTATCCACTCTTCGAAAGTGTGGATATACGAGTCTTCTTAATGTGTCATAGAGAACAATGCCACAAATACGTCTCAACAGATTTACTCAATTTGAGCCATTTGTTTGTCATATAATATTTTGAGATTCATTTATATTCGAAATATAAAGACGATTATTCATATCTAATGTGTATATCTCAATATCATCTTTATAAACATACACTCAGTGTTCTGGAACATAAAGGTATACCCACAACGGGTTGTACTAGATATAGAGTTAATGTTTCTAGTCAAACTAGGTACATTACAACAGTCACCTAATGTAGGTACATGCCCCAAGGGAAGTTCCAAAACTTAGGTTCCTACGCCCAAAACAGCGACTCTTATCCCGTTTCCGAATCGCAGGTCGATCTCATCTGAAGCCAGTCTCCTGCTTATCAGCAGATTCTGCACATTAGTACATATTTATGTACCACATCCAGTATCAAAAATCCAATTCTTAAAACTAATAGTGGGCATGTTTATAACAAAAATACCTGAAGACGGAGCCTTGCCCCGCCTTCACTTCCTTCATGTCTACCTTGTCCATACGGCAATCACGCTTCTAGTGACCCCGTTTGCCACAGTTTAGGCAGATATCTTGGGATATGTCATTTGTCTTCCCAAAAAGACTGTGACGATTTAGCCTTGCCCTTTTTTTTCACACCCCTAGAAGCCTTCGGCCAAGCCTTGGCCTTCTGGAAAGTCGAAGTAAGATGCGCCTTGCGCTTCTTTGCCTTTTAGAAACTCAGGCTTTGTCTCCTTGAGTATAGCCATTAACTCTCCAAGTGTTTTCTCTTGGTTCAAGATGAACCCGCCCCAGCATTCGGGCAGAGACTGTAAGATCAAATCTATGAAAGTCTCGGACTCGTAGGTAATGCCAAGCTAACCTAGCTATTCGACGTTAGCAATCATCTGCGACACCTAGTGCTCGACAGATGTACCCTCTGACATACTCGAGCGAAAAAGCTTCTTTTATAATTCGTACTTCTAAGATCTAAGGTTAGATCTATGAAGATCCTTTAATTTCAACATCATGGTATAATGATCTAATCCTTAGTTCTGACGAAAAAATTATAGAGTCATTGCAGCAAGCATAACGGATTGAGCACTAAAGTTATCATCACGATGAGTCTTCCAAAGCTCATGCTCGACTATTTGCTCAACTCTGGGCTCAGGCCCTAGATGTTTCTCTATCAAATAGAGTAACTTCTCAGCTCCTAGGACTATCCTGAGATTCATTTCCCAATCTATAAAATTAAAGCCTTTAAAGACATTTTCACCTAGGATTATGTCCTTTGACGCTTAATCTTTCAAGTTATCTTGATTGCTATAGTCCAACTATCCAATCAACGATTTCGAGTACTATCAAATATAATTATTACTATATTCCAACTATATATCCAATTATAAATGATCGGTTACACTCAAATGTAATGATTGCTATAGTCCAACTATATAACCAAATATAAATGAAGTAGTTTGAATACAGTCCAACTGTTAAATTAAAAACAACAACTGAATATTAGTCCAACTAATATATTTATATTTTTAATGACAAAAAATAAAATGAGCGCGTATTGGCAAGTATTTAAATGAAATTGCAAATTTAATACTTGTCTCCCATTATTTTTGCGAGCCTTTAACCCTTTGTGGAGTACTCGGGAAACCTAGTTTTCTAGTGGGCTAGGATCCTGTTAAATAACACACAATCTTGACTTTGGCCAACAAGCTGTATGAAACTTAACTAGGTAGATCTCTAAGATCAATTGGATCTCATCCAATTCCTAGATCCAGTAGGTGGACCTCCAAGTCCAAAACATATATCCAATATATGTAAATATATCCAATAACTTTCCTAACCTTTTTTTCCTCTAAATCAACTAAACATTGGCTTTGGCTCAACAAGCTTAATGATTTTAGTTAAGCGCGACCCATTGACAGTGGGAAAGCTTTGTAATCGAGGTCGATGAACAAAAAGTGAACTTGACTTTGGCCAACAAGTCACAACTGCCCAAGACACGCGATATGTAACAAAGCTTACGTGGTTCAAACACATCCGCGATAGACAAAGGTCTTGACTTTGGCCAACAAACCAATGCCAATCTTGGATCTTGAGAGGGAACCACTCAATGGAAGGAAAAACAATTAATATTAAATGAGGGTTTTTCGTGTAAATTGGCAACCAATTTATTATCTTTGATTATGTCTCATCATACACCCTTAAGCATGTATTCTAAAAGCATAATAAGGCACGAAATAAATAATAATGATATATGGATGGATATACAATACAATTTGTTCCTAGAACAAATCTCTTACTTTCCTCTCTCCCGCTAGCACTAACTTCTACCCAATTACATAACACTAATAAGAAACCTCATTTACATTGAGTGGAATTGGTGAGAAGAGAAATACAAAGAGAATAAAGATAATAGGCTGGACACGCATGTCCAATTTAATAAATTCTAAATTTATTACAACAATTTCCAAAATTGCCCTCACCCTTCTAATATCCATCTGATATACATTATTCATACAATACATCCAAGTATTCACACATAGCATGTTATTCAATCAATCTAATCCAATTAATTAATCTTTGAATTAATGACCATCCAATGTTCAAACAACGATTTGATTTGCGCGAGTCCAACTCGTTTAAGAATAAATACTCAAAGTAAGTATTCTTGAATTATATCGAACTATAATTTTAAATCCAATTTAAATTGTATAAAATAATAATTCATGTTTAATTCCAAATTAAATAATTAAACTTTTAATAGTGGCTTTAAGGACTTGGATTCCAAATCCAATCCTATTGGGTCTCAAAGGCCCAATTAGTATCCAATATTATTCAATTAAAGTCCAATAGGCTTTCAATTAATTCTTTAGGCATGGGCTTTGGCCATTATGAATCAAACCCAAGATGCCAAAGCCCAAGTTAGGAATCACCCTATGCCACAAAATCAATTTAGGCCCATTAGACCCAGTTAAATTATTAAAGGCCCAATGTCATACTTTGGACTTTATGGAAATGGTTTTAGGCCCAATTGGATCCAACCCAATTTTTCAAAACCAAACTCGGCCCAACCAAGCCCATTAAGCCTAAATACAATAAATTAAATTAATACATCATTCCAAATTACATATTAATTCAATTAAAGTGCAATTACCATAATTAATTAATTAACCTAATATTTCCAAACCATCAATTTAGTCCAATTAATCTTGCCTAACATTTTAATTTATGTCCAACACAAATTAAAGCACAATCAATCCATTCCAACATGCTAGGCTCACGGCATTGGCAATGAATTTGTCATGCAATTTGATTTCAATCCAATTAAATCAACATTTATCATACATATCATGCCAACAACACATCCAATATGTCAAATTTCAAAAATCACCATGAGGACATCTAGGGTTACATTCGGCCAAGGTATAGATTTTAGGGAAAATTAATTTAATCAATTTTACAAAAATCTAATGTTGCACAAATCCAATTCAACATCATATAAACTCAACCAAACAATCAATTTAGGCAAAATCAAGCTCCAAGCATAAAATCCCCAAATTAAAGTCTAAGAACCCTAGAATCAAATCATGCTTAGATCTCTCTCTGATACCATTTTTAGTGTCCTATACATGCCATGTGATCTCTAAGCGTGATTCGTGTGTGAAATAATCAAGAAGTTTGCGGAAAAAACTTACATTGATAGGCTTTGACTTTCAAAACATCCATGGATGTAGTGAAGCTCTAAGCTTTGAAGATGGATTCCAACTCAAGGGTGAGTATCCCTATCACCTTCACTTAACTCCTTAAGTGCTAGCTAGAACAATTTGTGAAGCAAAAATCCTCCTCCAAGAAGAAGAAGCTCACGTTTTTGGAGAGAAAATGGAGAGAAAATATTGCTGTGAATAGTAACCACTTCACACTTCCAAAGTTGACTAAGTAATATATAGTGAGGTTGAGTGTTGGATTTGGTTAGTGTGTTGTAAAAGCAATCCAAGATTTTCACTCAACAAATCAAATCCAAAATTTTAAGCCTAACCACTTACATCATTAGTCAAACAAGTTATGTAAGTGAAGTAGGTCCCACCACTTTTAAATTCCGAATTTAAGTCTGCTAACTCAACACGCAACTTCGCTCGGGCCTGGGTTCGTTTAATTCCGAATAAACGAATTTTCCGTTGCGACATAATTAAATCCAATTTAATTAAATAATAATGCCTAGCAAAATTATTACGAAAGTCGCTTGCGAATTAATTCCAAATTAATTCGTTCGTTTGAATTAAAATCCAATTTTAATTCTGCGTTGAAATCCAATTTCAATTAATATATCCAATATATTATTATAGCCCAAATAAATAAATTAAATAGTAAAATCCAATTTTAACTATTAAATTTATTTTGTCGATTAATTCTAAATTAATCATGTTCTCTCTTCTTCACGAATTAATCCCAGATTAATTTTCTCTCTCTCATAATTAATCCCAGATTAATTCTGTTCGAGTCAAATGTCATTGGTGAATCTTTGGGATGCGACCCAAGAGATCCTTGGATATGTTGACAGTAAATTTGGTCATCGGACTATCCGAATACGTGCTTACCCGGTACCACATTCTTACCGATTTACAAGACATGGTTGGCTTCTAGCAAAGCATCGTGTCTACCCAATTCTCCAGAAATATTCTTCTACGGAATATATAATCTATATCAGGCGTAGTATACATAGTATTACGTATTACTATCCAGTATCGGATGTAACATGCTAGGCCTAGGGCTGGAGTTGTGTTTGCCCCGTACGAAGCATATATCGGATCACAGACAACTAGTCTCTTTAATCGGAAAGTCATGACCTAGTCATACTTCCCAGATGGTTGCAACACTTTAGTGTACCAGTTATGTATCACTGCATGATCATCATCTCCATATGACTGAAGTGATACTTCCATCTTGACATCACACCCAATATACTACGATTCTCAGTATACCCAGAAGAGGCGTACATAAAACCTATTAAAGTCATGGACGACCAAAACCAAAGTCTACTGATTGTCACAAGTTTTAGCGATGCAAGTCTCAGGTTAAGACCAAATACACCTACCCTGATTCGGACTCCCATAGACACATAGTCATACGACCAATGGGATTCCGATGGGTCTATCCAGAGCGAAGCTGTTTCCGTACCATCGGTAAACAGAACCTCCAATTACACTTGCATGACTATCCAATACCCAAATATATGAGAACTATGTCGTTAAGCTTCCATAACGAGCACAAGTGTAATACTAGCCTATTCCACATTATCTATGTCCAGTCTCGATAATACTATGACTACAGATATTTAATAATTAAACCTTCATGGATTAATATTGTCTCATATCTTATTAATTCGGTAATAATTATATGGACTTTTATCATTTATATATATCCAGGTAATCCAATTACAAATTATAAAAGAGCAATTTCCTTTGTCATATAGTTAACTTTGTACAAGAATACCATGTTCTTTACAAAATAGTGATGCTATGGGTCATAATTGTCCAACATTAGTGCCCTAAAGTCAACTGGCTTGGGAGTCACTGGCCTAAAACTCGCCACATGGATTGAAGATATTGTAAATAAATAAATAAAAATTCCATTGCTAAAAAAGGTGTGAATTCTAATATAAATTTAGGAAAAAAATATTACTCTCTTTCCAACTGCACTTATGAATATTATGTGCACAATGATTAATACCTTGTTGGTTGTGTATGTGGAGAATGGTAAAAATAATCGGGGAATTTACTTATTTGGTAGTTTAGAAAGAAAGAAAACAACTATTAACTTGGATAAGAGTTTCACTTGTTTAGTCACTAACTTGTTTATCTTTTTATCTTTTTACTTTTGTGTGCATTTGACGTTTGTGGGTATCGTTGATGTAAGCCCTCACGAGACTACAACTCATCCACTAGGGACACCTAGGGGTTTAAAGGTTTGTTGCATACACTAAATGCAATCATGATCCCTACGAAAGTGGCTTAGTTTAATTTTTGGTTTAAAATTATTTATTCTATTTAATTTTATTGTTTTGCTCGAGAACTAGCAAAATCTTAGGTTTGGGGTGTGATAAGGAGTAAATATATCAGTATTTATCGTCCCTTTGACTTAATAGTTTGTATAGTTTCTTAAGTTTTGTGAATATTTTGATTTGTTTTGTGTATTTTGTAGATAAATAAGGTTTCAGGACTCACTAGAATTAAATCGGGGCTAAAATAGCGAAAAACAAAGCAAAAGGGCAAAATTGGAATTCTGCATCGCGACGCGCAACACTTCTGCATCGCGACTGCTAACATGTGCCGCCCATGTGTCAACATCACAGGACTTGCTATCATTCGCCAAACACGTTTCATCATCCTGTTGAATCAACAGGCGTCGCAATGCGCAAGGGTTCTGCGTCGCGACGCATGGACCAAAAATTTACCTATAAATTGAGGCCGAATTCATTTGAAATTTTCAAACCTTCTTCTGGGGATTTCCTTAATAATAGTAAGAAGATTGTATCTTGTTTGTCTATTTACAGCTTTCTTATATTTAATTTTTATTTTATGCAATAATATTTTCTTTATTTTGCTTTAAAGTATGAGGAGGTAACTTCCATCTGCTGGAGTGAAAGGTTAAGCTTTTATTACTAATATTTATAATTAATCTTCCTTAATTATAATATATAAACTATTTTAAACCTTACTTAATGGGATACCATCTTTATGGTCCGTTGGACTTAATTAAATTGATTTTAACCTGACTTAATGGGATACCGTATTTATGGTCGGTTGGAATTAATCATAAATCTGACTTAATCAGGATACCGCCTATATGGTCGGCTGGTAATGTCATGAAAAGTTTATATATTATAATAAGGGAGATATCTAAATTAGAAGTAATAAAAGTGGATCATCTAACCCCGGCATTTTCTTTATTGCTTTATTTACCTTTTTAATTTCAAGTTTTACTTTATGTCATTTTCTTTTATTAAGTTTATAATAGTCCTAGATATGTGTTGTAACTAAATACCATATTTGGGGTTGTGATGATTCTAATATCACCGGCTTATAATGGTTATTTTGTGTCTTGGGTAATATAAAAGTTTATTTATTGAGCCTTAGTCTTAATGTTTCTTCTTAATTGGCCACTAATAAGATTGATCTGGTAAACTTAAAATAAACTTGACGAAGGAATTTTAGGTTTCAACCTTAGACTATATAGCTCACGATCTCACCTTGGGTTATGGTGATCCTTAGGTAGATTTCATTCCAGGATAGACATATACCTGTCGGGCGGGGATAGCCACAATTGAACTTAATCTTAATGAATTCAAATAATTTGGTTAACATAGACATATGATTAATTTGATTACTTTGGTTGTTTGCATCTGACCATCGATAGAGGCTTTTGCATAATTTCGTGTTCCAGGTTAATAAACCGATATATTGCACAAACATGAGATAGTCATTTCATCTTTAAAAGATATTGGAACGATTCGCAACCCTAGATAGTTTTATAATATTGAATATTCCTTTAATTCACTTTCGCACTGTTTTAATTACTTGTCTTTAATTTAAAATCACCATCAAATCAACAATCAATATATTAGATACTCGTAAACATTTGACTTCATATATTAATAGATAAGGTATTAAGTCCTCTTGGGATCGATATATTTTACACTACTTGAGCAATACGTGCGCTTGCGTTACATGTGTTTACCACAGATCAGACGTCCATTTGAGCTTACCTCTCTGCATCTTCCTTCCAATCACATCTCCCAGTTATGTGCGGTGTCTAAACATCATCTCTTTAGTTGTGGCATCTAAGCCTTGGTCACGCTTCTTTAACTAAACTTTGTTATTTGATTTCTAATAGGTTCTTAGGTTCTGTTACTGAACAATCTTCTTTATATTGTGTCTCCTGTCAACTTGAAAAATAACCAGCTTTATCATTTAATAATAATAATAATACTTTTGTCACTCATTTTGACTTAATTCACTATGATATATGGGGACTTTTTCGTACACTTATTGTGGGAGGGTCCAAATATTTTTTCATATTCATTAATGATTATTCTCGGTTTACTTGGATCTTTCTCATGAAGCAACGATCTGAACTACCTCAGATTTTCATTGATTTTGCGTCTATGGTTAAAATGCAATTTTCCAAAACCATCTGATAATGCCAAAGATTATCTTGACTCTACACTTTAAAGGTTTTTGAAAGAATAATGTACCTTACCCCAAAAATCTTGCCCATACACCTTTCAAAAAAATGGTCGAGCATAATGTAAACATCGTTGTATTCTGGGTTTCTTTCGATCCATGCTTATATCATCCTCTTGTTCATAAAATTTCTAGAGTGAAGCTGATCTCACCGCAGTATACGTTAGTAATTATATTCCTTCTTCAGTCAGTAAACAACATGTGTCTTCCTATGAGTGCTTATATAATATTTATCCCTCCTATGATATTCTTAAAGTTTTTGGGATTGCTTATTTTGTCATTCTTTCTCCTACCGAGCACCATAAGTTAGAACATCATGCTCATGTTGTTTCTTAGGTTATGGAATTGAACACAAAGGGTATCGTTGTGGGGATACTATGCCATAAAAACTTCGCATCTCATGTCATGTTGTCTTTTGGGAGCACATTATGTTCTCTTCCCTCTTAGATTTCAAAGTGTCTTCTGACCACCCTCCACTTTTCAATGATCTCTCTATTGAGTTATTTCCATATTTTCATGATGCAGATGCCACTAATGAGCCTGCAGACTTCCAACGCTCATTGTTACATGTCATTAATGATGCTTATTATACTTTCTCTGATACCCTTGCAGTTGAACACTCCCATGATATTGATACTTCCTCTTCTTGTTATCCTCATTGAGTTAGAAACTCTCCTACTTATCTTCAAGATTATCATTACTTTTCCACTATTTATTTTTTACATGAACCCCAGTCCCATAGAGAGGCATCCTCTAATCCTCATTGGCAGCAAGCTATGCAAGATGAATGGCAAAACCTGGTACTTGGGACCTAGTTGATCTTCCTCCCAGTAAAACTCTAGTGGGATGAAAATGGGTATACAAAATAAAAACACATTGACATGACTCTATTAAGCGTTATAAAGCATGTCTTGTTGCTAAGGGCTTCACTCAGGAATATGAGGTTGATTATATGGAGACATTTGTTCCGGTTGCTCGTCTTACCTCAGTACGCAGCCTACTTGCCAAGACTGCTGCTTAACAATGGAGTTTGTTTCATATGGATGTCAATAATACTTTTCTCAATAGTGATCTAGTTGAAGAAGTTTACACGAAACCTCCTCCAGATTTTAATCATCCACCACACAAGGTATGCCAACTACGCCACGCCCTAGGTGGTCTGAAACAAGCTCTCTGTGCATGGTTTGCCAAGTTCTGTTCGACTATTTCTTAGCTTGGGTTCACATCTAGTCCATATGACTCTGCCCTACTCCTTCACAAATCTGGTATAGGCATCATGATGCTACTTCTTTATGTTGATGACATGATTATTATTTGGGATGATGATTCAAGAATTACGAATTTTAAACATTCTCTTAGTCAATAATTTGAAATAAAAGATCTTAGTTCTCTGAGATACTTCTTGGGTCTTGAAGTTATTTCCTCTGATGATGGCTATTATCTCTCTCAAGCCAAGTATGCTTCTGATCTTATTTCTCGAGCTCGCCTTACAGATAGCAAGATAATTTTATTCCATGTTGAGTATAATACTAAACTTACAGTGGTGGATAACACTCCTCTTGATGATCCTACTCTCTACAGATAATTAGTTGTTAGTCTTATTTATCTCACTGTCACTTAACCAGAAATTTCCTATGTTGTTCATATTGTAAGTCAGTTCATGGCTGCTCCTCGATCTCTTCATTATGCTGTTGTGATTCACATCTTTCGCTATGTTAAAGGCACTCTCTTTTGTGGTCTCGATTTCTCTACTAATTCTTCATTTGTTCTTCGAGCTTACTCTGATGCAGATTGGGCAGGTGACCTTACTGATTGTCGATCCACTATTGATTATTGTATTTTTTTGAGTGACTCGCTTATTTCTTGTCGTAGTTAGAAATAAACATTGATTGCTCGTTCTAGTACTGAGACTGAATATCGAGCTCTAGCTGTGACTACTGCTGAACTTCTATGGCTACGTTGGCTCCTCGAAGATATAGAAGTGCCTCAACCACCCCTTACTACTCTTTACTATGACAATCAAAGCACTATTCAAAAGCGTATAATGATGTATTCTGTGAACGGACCAAACACATTGAGATTGATTGGCATTTCATTCATCAACATATTGCTCACGGTACTATTCAATTGGTGTATCTACATTCCAACGAACAAATAGCTGATATTTTCACCAAGTCTTTTCTTCCTGGCCGTTAAACAACCCTCGTTTCCAAACTCAATTGGTTTCTTCACTGCCATTTTGAGTTTGAGGGGGGATGTCAAGGATATGATATTAATGTTAATTCATATTGTCAAAGATACGATATTAATGTTAATATTTATTGTCAAAGATATGATATTAATGTTAATTTATATTGTCAAATATATGATATTAATGTTGAATCATATTTTCAAAGATATGATATTAATATTAATTGATATGTAATTAATATTGATTCTTTTTTAATGCCTATATAAAGGTAATTTGTAGTTCATATTGAAATAAAAAAAAATAATATATTTTTCTTCACACTCTCCTATTTCGATATATATATATATTCAATACTTTTACAAAATTTTAAACTAATTACATTTATACAAGTTGGCGTATATTTACCATTTTTAGTTATTATTATTGAATTTGTACATATATTTAATATAATATGATTAATTTATCAATATAAAATGTCATGAAATATGAATATCATTAATTCATTTTGGTTTGATTATTGCCTTACATTGACCTATCGAGGATAAGGTAAATTTAAACTAGTAAATATCAGTTAAATGATCGAATTTTTATATCTTTTAAAGGCAATCTTTAATTACTTATAAATAAGATACAATTCTTCAAAATAACATAATATTTTTCTCTAGAATAAGTTCATAAGTAGGAGAAAAATTTGCAATACAACTGATGTACCAAATCATTCATGCAACAATCAAATAATCTATTGTCGTGCATGCTAAAATATTAAAAAATAACTAAAAATATATATATTAAATCATACATGTCATTTACTATTTTTTTTTGTAATACCACGTCATTCATGTCTCTGTTGCACCAAAGAATTACGCGGTAGAGATTCAACAAAGTGTTATGTTGTATTCTTAAATTTTTATCATATTTTAGAGTGAATTTACTTATAAGCCTTACAATACATAATGGAGATAAATATTACTATAAAAAAAAATATTATCAATACTTCAAAACTAGATTTTCTACTTTTTTTTTCTTGAACAGTTATATGCCTTATCAAAAAAAAAAATCCTTAGAATAAAAGAAAAATAATTAAGATGAATTGTGAAACATGTGGCACCGATATCACCGTCATTCCAAAACCTAAAATATATGTCAAGAGTGACGATGCACAATATGTTAGCGACATAGTCGCATGATGGATTTTGATGACGTCAACACTTGAAGTCTTCGACGCGCATTAGCGAGACATTACAAAAAGTTACCGAAGCAATATTGGTGGTGAAGAGAAATGAATGTGAAGACTAGCAGCAAATCGAAGATAATCATGCTTAGTCTTATCTTAGAGCTCTATTTGTAAAGTGAATTATTTACTGAAGTACCTAAGCTCATAGGACACATGCACATTCATATAGATGCATTAGGGTCATGTGTAAAATGCTTTAAAACTTCATATTATGCATTTCTGCACAGAGGTCGGCATACTAGTCCTATACGAATCACCATACCGGTGGACCTGCTCTATTTACAAGCTCTCTGGAACCGACACGCATCATATCGGTGTCATACCAGCCTACCATACCGATCTTCCTAGAGATTGTATAGCCATTGGAACCGGCATGCATCATTCTGGACACCATACCAGTGAGCCTAACCTTTACATGGTTACTGGAACCGGCACGGACCATACCGGTCCCCATACCAGTGAGCCCTATGATTTTTCATGCTCACTGGAACCAGTGAGGACTATACCGGTCCCCATACCGGTGACCATACCAATCCCAATGGATATATTAAAATGGTAATATAGCTGTTGAGGTGCCAGACCGGCATACCAGTGTCTGGAGACCAAATACCGGTCTCAGACATGCAAGTTGGGGCAGTTTTCATTTCACTATAAGTTGAACCCCAATTTCATTTTTGCAATTGATCTTAAACCTTCATATATATTCTTCCAAAAACTTTACCGGTGTGTAATCATACGCGTATAACGCAAGCGCATGTATCATTCAAGAAGTATAAAAAGTATCGATCCCACGAGGACTTAATACATAATCTATTAATTTTATGAGGTCAAATGATTACTAGTATCTAACAGGTTGATTGATTGATTTGAAATGGTGAAGATTTTGAATTTAAAAACAAGTAAATAAAATTATACGAAAGTAGGTTTAAGAAAATTCAATATTAAGAAACTATCTAGGGTGGTGAATCTTTCTAATATCTTTTCAAAGATGAAGTGGTTATTTCATGTTTGTGTAATAAATTGGTTTACTAACCTGGAACACGAAATTATGCGAAAGCCTCTGTCGATGGTCAGACGCAAATACCCAGTTTAATCCAATTGAACCATATGTCTATGTCAACCAAATTACCTAGATACATTAAGTTTAAGTTCCAGTTATGGCTACCCCCGCCCGACAGGTATATGTCTATCCTATAAGGAAATCTATTAAAGGGTTATCTATCCTCAAGGAAGATTGTGGGCTATTAAGTCTAAGGCTTAAACCTAAAATTCATTTGTCAAGTTTATTTTAGATTTACCAGATCAATCTTATTAGTGGCCAATTAAAAAGACGCATTAAGCTTAAGACTTAATAAGTAAACCTTTAAATTACCCAAATTACAAAATAACCCATTATAAACCGGTGATATTAGAATTCATCACAACCCTAGATAACTAACTTAGTTACGACACATAACTAGGGCTAGTAAAAACTTAAAAGTAAAATACATAAAATGCTGAAAAGTAAATAAAGAAAATTACAATAAAAGAAAATGTTAGGGCTAGAGGATCTACTTTTATCACTACTATAAAAGATATATCCATTAATATAATATATTAACTTATGTGATATTACCAACCAGCCATATAGGCGGTAATCTGATTAAGTCAAATTAAGTCCATAAACCAGCCATATAGTCAGAAATTACCAACCGACCAACCAGGCGGTATCCTTGCTTAGTCAGATTAAAACCAGTTTATAAATGATTACCAACCGGCCAATATAACGGTATCCTCATTAAGTCAAATTTTAAATAGTGAATACATTATAATTAGGGGGATTCAACTAAATAGCAGTAATAAAAGTTTTACCTTTCACCCTAGCAGTGGGAAGTTACCTCCTCATGTTGAATAGTAAAAACTGAAAAAGTAAAGAAAGTAAATTATTATTACATAACGTAATTAAAATTAATTACAAAACTGAAATTTAAAGAAAACTAAATATAAAACTCCATATTTACATCAGATAATTTAGAGAGGATTGTACATCTTAAATCAAAAAATTGATCTGAATTTATAGGCCTCGGTAGGGTGTGCGCGTCGCGACGCGAACTGGTTGGCTGCTTCAGATTCTTATCTGATGATTATGCTGACGTGGCAGTGACATGGCGACACGTGGCGAAAGTGATTGTTGGCATCGTAGGATTGCGACACGTGACACGTTGTGATTGGCTGATGATGACATGGCGCTGACGTGGCGAGTTGACTCGGTAAGATGCTGATGTGGACGATGATGTGGCTGACATGCGGGATGACACGTGTCAACACGTGGTGATGGCGATTGTCGGCACCATAGAATGATGACACGTGGCACGGCACACGTTAGCGGAT
>SKCR01053946.1:0-56142 GCA_019454045.1 Zanthoxylum bungeanum | reverse complement strand
TCTCTCTCTTGGACCAATTATTGTTCACGGTTTCTTGGCAAATATTTGTACCATTCACGTGACTTCTTGGCTTTAGGGTTGTTCACGTTTTTGGCCTAATTTTGAGACTAGATTCATGTGACACTCTCTCACTTCTTTTGGTCTTCACGGTTTTAGACAAAGGGAGCCAAAACGTTTTTCTCTCTTCCCTCTCTTTTTCCCTCTGCATCTCACGGCTTCACTGCCGTTTTCTTCTTCATTTTTTTCTGGTTTCACTGAGAAATCGAGATGCATGGAAGATGATTAGTGCTAGCACACTCTAGGAGTGATACAAAGGTGATAGGGAAGTGAGTTTGTGAGCATGGAAGCTTGAAGTTAGGAGCTTCAATGGTGGTCTTCAATGGCCGAAAATGGTGAGCACCAAACCAGTCCAAACCGCACAGCCCACTGCAAGGAGGAGCCACTGCCGTGAGCTTGGAGGGGACAAAATCGC
Organism: Zanthoxylum bungeanum; assembly: GCA_019454045.1. NCBI lineage: Eukaryota > Viridiplantae > Streptophyta > Magnoliopsida > Sapindales > Rutaceae > Zanthoxylum > Zanthoxylum bungeanum. Next base: position 55,670 of record SKCR01053946.1, on the reverse strand, counting down.
ACCTTGCTCTTCATTCATCAAAACCGAAATTCAATGTGAGTATATTCCGCACCTCCTTTGATGTATTCATATGTGGTTTTTTATGCATGTTTTGTGATCCTTGGGACTTTGATTGAACACTTTCATGAATAATGTATATCGGATGTATAATAGATGGTAAGGGCAATTTTGGAAATTGTTGTAATAAATTTAGAATTTATTAATTTGGACTTGTGTGTCCAGCCTTTATCTCTCGATTCTTTGTAATTCTCTTCTCACCAATTCCCCTCAATCTTAATGAGGTTTCTTTAATTGTATTATGTAATTGGGTAGAAGTTAGAATAATGCTAGCCGGGGAGAGGAAATGGAGTGATTTGTTGTAGGAACAATTTGTGAGATATCTATCTGCATATAGTTATTAATTTATTTACCGCCCCTTATTATGCTTTTAAAATGCATGTTTAAGGGTGTATGATGAGACCTAATCAAAGATAATTAATTGGTTGCCAATTACGCGAAAAACCCTCAATAAATATTAAGCGTTTTCCTTCCATTGAATGATTCATTCTCAAGATCCAAGATTGGCACTGGTTTGTTGGCCAAAGTCAAGACCTTTGTCCATCGCGGATGTGTTTGAATCACGAAGGCTTTATTCCATATCGTATGTCTTGTCCAAGTTGTGATTTCTTGGCCAAAGTCAAGATCACTTCTTGTCCATCGACATTGATTACGAAGCTTTCCAAAGTCAATGGGTCCCGCTTAACGGGAATCATTAAGCTTGTTATGCCAAAGCCAAGGCTTAGTGGATTCAGAGGAAAAAGGTTAGGAACATATATTGGATATATTGGCATATATATTGTATATATGTTTCGGACTTGGAGGTCCACCTACCAGATCTAGGAATTGGATGAGATCCAATTGATCTTAGAGATCTACCTAGTTAAATATCATAGAGTTTGTTGGCCAAAGTCAAGGTTGTGTGTTATTTAACGGGATCCTAGCCAATTAGGAAACTAGGTTTCCCGAGTTCTCAACAGAGGGTTATAGGCTCGTCGAAAAAATAGTGGGAGGCCAGTATTGAATTTGAAATTTCGTTCAAATACTTGGCATTACGCGCTTTCAAATTATTTCGTCAATTATATATTTATTAGTTGGACTAATATTTTATTATTTTTCTTGTAACAGTTGGACTGTACCCAAATATCGTTAATTGAATAGTTTGACTATTGCAATTAAGATGGCTGGAAAGATAGGAGTTAGAGACATTATCATGGACGAAAATGCCTTTAATGGCGCGAACTTTTCTGATTGGGATTTGAACCTCAGGATTGTCCTGGGGGTTGAGAGGATGCTCTATACGATAGAGAGACCCATCGGGCCTAAGCCCAGAAATGAGCAGCCGCTTGAGCTTGAGCTTGAGCTTTGGAAGACTCATAGCGATGACAACTCAACTGCTCAGTATGTCATGCTCGCTGCGATGACCCCTCAATTTCATCGCCAAAACAAGGGATTGGATCCCTATACTATGATGGAAAAATTGAAGGACCTTCATCGATCTAACCTTAGATCGCAAAGGTATGAATTGCAGAAAAAGCTCTTTCACTCTCGAATGTCGGAGGGTACATCTGTTGAGCACCATGTGTCACAGATGATTACCGACATTGAACAGCTAGGCATAACCTTTGAGGCTGAGACTTCTATAGATTTGATCTTGCAGTCTCTTCCTGATAGCTGGAGCGCGTTCATCATGAACTACAATATGATGAACCAAGAACATACTCTTGGAGAGCTGATGGCAATGCTGTGTGAAGCAGAAAAAGAGCTGATGAATGGCAAAAAGCGTGAGGCGCACTTCGCTTCAACATCTCAGTCTCCCAAGGCTTGGCCGAAGGCAACTGGAGGTGTAAAGAAGAAGAATAAAAAGAAGGGCAAGGCCAAATCGTCAAAACCTTTTGGGAAGGGTAAGGACAAATCCCAAGATGTATGTCTGCAGTGCGGGAAGCGGGGTCACTGGAAGCGTGACTGCCGCAAGTACAAGGCACACATGAAGGAAATCAAAGCGGGCAAGGCATCGGCTTCAGGTATGTTTGTTATAGAAATAAACATGTCTACTTCTAGTTTTAAAAATTGGATTTTTGATTCTAGTTGTGGTACACATATATGTACTGATGTGCAGGATCTGATGATTAGCAGGAGACTGGCCTCAGGAGAAATTAACCTCCGCGTTGGAAATGGGACTCGAGTCGCCGTTTTGGCCGTTGCGACTTATATTTTGGAACTGCCCTCGGGGCATGTACTTAATCTTTCAGACTATTATTATGTACCTAGTTTGACTAGGAATATTTTATCTGTATCTTTATTGGCCCAATGTGGCTATACTTTTATTTTTAGAAACATTGGGTGTTTTATGTATAAAAATGATATGGGGATATGCAGTGCTGATGTAGATAATGGTCTTTATATTTTAATATAAATCAATCTCAAACATATAATGTAACAAATAAAAGGCTTAAACTAAGTAACAAATATGAAACTTATATGCGGCATTGTCATCTAGGACACATTAACAAGACTCGCATATACACACTTTCGAAGAGTGGGTACTTGGACGGATTTGATCCAAATTCATATGATGTATGCGAATCTTGTTTATTAGGAAAAATGCCTAAAACACCTTTTAGCGAAAAAGGTGCACGTGCCACCGAACTGTTAGCCCTTATTCATAGTGACGTATGTGGGCCCATGTCTAGCCAGGCTAGAGGTGGATATGAATACTTCGTAACCTTTACGGATGATGCATCGCGTTATGGTTATGTGTATCTTATGAGACACAAGTCGGAAACCTTTGAGAAATTCAAAGAGTTTCGACACGAAGTTGAAAAACAGACCGGCAAAAGTATTAAGACATTACGGTCGGACCGTGGTAGCGAATACTTAAGCAATGCGTTTCTTGCTTACTTGAAAGAATATGGTATTCTTTCACAGTGGACTCCTCCCGGAACACCGCAAGTAAATGGTGTGTCTGAACGGAGAAACCAAACTTTGTTAGACATGGTAAGGTCTATGATAAGTCGCACAGAGCTACCTATTTCCTTCTGGGGATATGCATTGAACAGTGCAATCCTTATTTTGTATAAGGTTCCGTCAAAGTCTGTTCAAAAGACTCTGTATGAGATATGGACAGGAAAGAAATCAGATTTCTCATTCCTGAAGATTTGGGGTTGCTGGGCATACGTCAAACGTTTGGAAGGTACCAAACTAGAACCCAAATCGGATAAGTGCATATTTGTACGATATCCTAGGGAAACCAAAGGATATTACTTCTATTACGCACAAGAGAACAAAGTATTTGTTGCTCTACATGCGGTTTTCCTTGAGAAGGAATTCCTAAATGCAGTGGTTAGTGGGAGGAAAGTAGAACTCGATGAAAATCAAAGTGATATTGTTCCTGGCATAGAATCCTTAACGGAACATGAACAGTCGATCAATGATGACAATGTACCACAATCTTCGAATACACAAGAACCGCGTAGGTCGGAGAGGGTCAGAAAACAACCTGAGAGGTATGGGTTTCTAATCTCACCTCATGTGGATATTAATATTATTGAGGAAGATGAGCCGGCTACGTATGAGGAAGCGATACAAGGTATCGACTTCGGTTTATGGCAAGATGCCATGATGTCTGAAATGGATTCCAAGTACCCCAACCAAGTTTGGACACTAGTTGATGCACCCGAAGGCGTAAAGCCTATTGGTTACAAATGGGTCTTCAAGAGGAAGTACGACATGGATGGCAACATACAAACGTACAAAGCTAGGCTTGTAGCGAAAGGGTATCGTCAATGACATGGTGTCGATTACGACGAAACGTTTTCACATGTTGCCATAATTAAATCCATTCGGATTATGGTTGCTATTGCTGCATATTTCGATTACGAGATATGACAGATGGATGTCAAAATCGCTTTCTTTAACGGAAACCTTTTGGAGGATGTTTATATGCAACAGCGTGACGGTTTTTTCGTACCAAAACATGCGAACAAGGTTAGCAAGTTAAATCGATCCATTTATGGATTGAAGCAAGCATCGCGTTCTTGGAACCAACGTTTTGATGAGATCATAAAAGAATATGATTTTGTTCAAAACGAGGATGATCCGTGTGTATATAAGAAGGTTAGTGGGAGCGCACTGACATTCATTATCCTTTACGTTGATGATGTATTGCTTATTGGCAATGACATTCCCATGCTAACATCGGTGAAAGCTTGGCTTTCATTAAAATTCTCCATGAAGGATCTGGGAGAAGCAGCCTTTATTCTAGGAATAAAGATCTACCGGGATAGATCTAGAAAGCTACTTGGACTCTCCCAGAGCACGTACATTGACAAAGTGTTGAAGAGATTCAACATGGAACAGTCTAAGAGGGGACTGCTGCCAGTATCACATGGCGTCACTCTATCTAAGGACATGTGTCCTAAAACTCAAGATGAGAGAGACAACATAAGTCAGATCCCGTTCGCCTCGGCATTCAGATCGATCATGTATGCCATGATATGTACGCGACCCGATGTCTCGTATGATTTGAACATGTGTAGTCGCTATCAGGCCGATCCAGGTGATGGTCACTGGATGGCGGTTAAGAATGTCCTTAAGTAACTTAGACGAACTAAGGATGCTTTCTTATCTATGGAGATGGAGAACTTGAGGTAACTGGGTTTACCGATGCAAGTTTCAAAAAGAGAAAGACGACTGTAAGTCACAATCCGGGTACATATTTTGTTTGAACAACAGAACAGTAAGCTGGAAATCTTCCAAGCAAGAGACTGTTGTCGATTCAACAACAGAAGTGGAGTATATTGCTGCAGCTGAAGCAGCAAAAGAGGCAGTTTGGATCCGTAAATTCCTAATTGGATTAGGAGTAGTTTCGTTAGCAGCTAAGATCGTTCCATTGTATTATGACAATAACGGGGCTATAGCGCAGGCTAAGGAACCATGGTCCCATCAATGATCTAAGCATGCTCTTCGACGTTTCCATCTGATTCGTGAGATCATACATCGTGGCGATGTGAAGATCGAGAAGGTCGTATCAGAGGACAACATTGCAGATCCGCTGATAAAAGCTATTCCTCAGCAAAAGTTTGAGCGACATGAACATAGTTCAGGTGTTAGATGCTTGAGTGACTGGCTATAGGCCAAGTGGGAGATTGTTGGACAATTATGACCCATAGCGTCACTATTTGTAAAAGACATTGTGGTTTTTGTACAAATTAGCTTTGTGACAATGGAAATTGCATTTTATCATTTCGTAATTAGATTACTTTAATATATAAATTATAAAAGTCCTTATGATTAGTTCCGGATTATAAGATATGACATAGTATCAATCCATAACAGTTTAATCATTAAATATCCCTAGTCGTAGTATTATCGAGACTAGACATCGATAATGCAGAATAGACTAGTATTGCACTTGTACGTGTTACGGAAGCTTAACATAATAATTCTCATATATTTAAGTATCAGAAACTTATCCAAGTGTGATAGGAGGTTGTGTTTACCGATAGTACGGAAACAGCTTTGCTCTGGTTAGACCCCTTGGAATCCCATTTGTAGTATGACTATGTGTCTATGGGAATTCGAATCAAGGAAGGTGTATTTGGTATTTACCTGAGACTTGCATCGCTAGTACTTACGACAATCAATACGCTTTGGTTTTGGTCGTCCGGGACTTTAACATTTTCTGTGTATGCCTCTTCTGGGTTTATTGAGAATCGTAGTGTATTGGATGTGATGTCAAGACGGAAGTATCACTTCAGTCATATGGAGATGATGATCACACATGGATACATAACTGGTACTCAAATGTGTTGCAACCATCGGGATAATATGACAAGGTCATGATTATCCGATTAAAGAGACTAGTTGCTTGTGATCCGATATATGCTTCGTACGGGGCAGACACTATTCTAGCCCCAAGGATCAATAATCAAGCATGAAACATAAATGAATACAACGAGGGAGTTGCGGAATACTCACATCGATCGGTTGAGTGACTCTTTGACGAACAAAATTTCTTTTCTGCTCACAAAGGCTCACGGCAGTGAGCAGTCCACTACTTCTCCATTTTCAGTTTTGAATCAACTTCGTCAAGCTCCAAGCTTCGTGATTTGATTCCCGGCTCATGGGTGGACTTCCCTATCACCTTCGCATGTCTCTCAGAGTGCTAACTCTCTTGATTTTGCCACAAAATCAATCACTTTTTCTTCCCATTTTCTTCAAGTCACTCGGCAGTGGCTGTTTCTAAAACAGAAGAAAAACCAGCCCCAAGGGTGTGAGAGATGAGAGAAATTGGAGAGAGAGAGAGAGAGATGAAATGTGTTAATTAAAATTGGTAATTGATTTCCAAAATCAAATACACAATTTTGGTTCCAAAAGTCAAAGCAATCAATGCCCACAAATGCCAACCACACACATAACTCAATCACATCAATCACAAGTTATCAAGTCATATCACTCAAAGTGACAAGTGATTTGATGTTTGATGCGACTAGCGATTTGACGCGTGATTTGACTTGCGTGCCGTATTCGAATTCGAAATGCGAATGCGCTCGTAAACAATCCCGGGCTCGGGTTCGCTAATTCCAAATTAACGAATTTTCCGTTGCGACGTAATTAAATGATTATGCCTAGCGAAATCACTATTCATGTCGCTAACGAATTAATTCTAAATTAACTCGTTCGCCCGAATTAAAATCTAATTTTAATTCCGCGTCGAAATCTAATTTCGTTTAATATATCGAATATATTAATTTATCGATTAATTCCAAATTAATCGTTCTCTCTCTTTAAATGATATTTTATCCCAGATAAAATATCTCCGCAATTAATCCCAGATTAATTTTCTCTCTAATCATTAATTAATCCCAGATTAATAAAAGTGCGAGTCATACGTCATCGGTGAATCTTTGGGAAGCGACCCATGAGATCCCCGAATATGTTGGCAGTAAATTCGGTCGTCGGACTATCCGAACACGTAAGTACCAAGTACTATATTTTACCGATTTACAAGACAAGGTTGGCTTCTAGCAAAGCGTCATGCCTACCCAATTCTCAAGAAATATCCTTACAAGAATAAAGGATCTATATCAGGTGTAGTATACGTAGTATTGCGTATTTCTGTCCAGTATCGGATGATCACATGCAAGGCCTGGGCTGGTACAGTGTCTGTCCCGTACGAAGCATATATCGGATGACGAGCAACTAGTCTCTTTAATATCGGATAATCATGAACAAGTCATATTATCCCGACAGTTGCAACTTTTTAGAGAACCACTTATGTATCCCTACGCGATCATCATCTCCATATGACTGGACTGACACTTCCGTCTTGACATCACACCCAACACACTACGATTCTCAATATACCTAGCATAGGCGTACACAGAACCTGTTAAAGCCCTGGATGACCGCAACCAAAGTATATTGATTGTCGCAAGTGTTAGCGGTGCAAGTCTCAAGTTAAGACCAAATACACCTACCCTGATTTCGGACTTCCATAGACACATAGTCATACTACCAATGGAATTCTGAGGGGGTCTATCCAGAGCAAAGCTGTTTCCCGTACCATCGGTAAAACACAACCTCCTATTACACTTGCATGAGTATCTTATACCCAAATATATGAGAACTATGTCGTTGTGCCCTCACAACACACACAAGTGTAATACTAGTCTTTTATGCATTCATCGATGTCCAATCTAGATAATGCTTTGACTAGGGATATTTAATGATTTATCCTTCGTGGATTGATACTATCTCATATCATTCTCAATCCAGGAACAAATCATAGGGACCTCCTATCATTTATACATCTAGGTGATCTAATCACAAATAATAAGAGTGCAATCTCCTTTGTCACATTGTTAATTTGTACAACAACACCATGATCTGTACAAATAGTGAGGCTATGGGTCATAATTGTCCAACAATCTCCCACTTGGCCTATAGCCAGTCACTCGAGTGTCTGACACCCGAACTATGTACGGTTGGCTCAAATTGTTGAGAAAAGGTTTCGTCAGCGGATTTGCATGATTATCATCTTATGCGATTTATTCGATCATCACATCGCCACAATGTATGATCCGAACGAATCAGATGAATATCGAAGTATGTATCTGGATCATTGATGAGACCATTAATTCTTTAGCCTGTGCTGACGCCTAGCTCAGCTGCTAACAGAATTATATCTAATCTAATTAGATTTATTATCGACCCAGAAGGCTTCTATTTCTGCCTCAGCTGCAGCAATAACCCGCATTTGTTGTTTATTTGGTAACAGTATCTTACTTGGAAGATTTCCAGCTCACTGTACCATTATTCAAATTGTATAGTACCGTTTGCGAATTTTAGTCGTCTTTATCGGTTAGGAAACTTGCAGTAGTGAACCCAGTCACTTCAAGTTCTCCTTCTCCATAGTTTAAGATAGCATCATTAGTTCTCTAAGATACTAACGGATGTTCTTAACATCAATCCAGTGACTATCACTTGGATTGGCCTGTTTATGAATCCATATGCTCAAAGCGTATGAGACACCAGGTCGCGTACATTTTTCAATGTACGATTTCTCGGAGAGTTTTCTCGAAAGCCAAGTTTTCACCGATTATTTATATGGGAATATCATTTCCAAGAAATGACATATTATCATTATTTATATAGGACAACCATTGTCAGTGCGCTCCACTAACCCTCTTTATACACAAGAATCTTTTCGTTTGAATTAAATCATAAACATTATGATTTATCAAAACGATAATTCCAAGAACCTATGCTTGTTTCAATCCAAACATGGATTCGAATAAACCCGCAAACCTTGTTTGCTAGTTTTGGTACGAAAAAATCGACAGGATGTTTAAAACATCCTCCAAAAGGTTTCCTTTTCAAGAAAACGATTTTCCCGTAAAGCTGTCATATTTCATAAATGAAACACGCAGCTTTAGCAAGCATTATCCAATTGGATTTACCATGCCAACAGTTAAAAGGTTGAATCGTAATCAACACAATGTTGATAACGATACCTTTCCGCTAAAAGCCTAGCTTTATACGTTGGTATGTTGCCTTCCAGTATGTCTTCCTTGAAGACTGATAAATTACCAATAGGCAAAATGCCTTGCGGTACATCAACTAGTATCAAACATAGTTGTTATACATGAAATCCATTTCGGACATCATGGCACTTTGCCAAATAGGGAGTCGATACTTGTATCACCTTCTCATACGTAGTCAGTTGTATACCTCAATAAGATAGACATCTTTATGAGGTGAGATCAGAAACCCATACCCCTTGGCGTGAACAAGAAGAAAGAAATGGGAGAGAGAGAGTTGTATAATGTATTCCAAATTTGTGTAACTTATACAACTTTGAATTGCATTTCATTTCATGTGCATTTGGCTTTCAAAAGTCAAACAATTAAAGCCCAACCACTCACATTACTTCAATCCATCATCTTGTCAAGTCACATCACTCAAAGTGACAAGTGATTTGACGCTTGATGCGACTAGTGATTTGACGCTTGATTTGACGTGCCGCACTCGAATTCGAAATACGAATGCGCTCGCAAAATCTCTCGGGCTCGGGTTCGCTAATTCTAAATTAATGAATTTTCCGTTCGTCGTAATTAAATGATTACGCCTAGCGAGGTCACTATTCACGTCGCTAACGAATTAATTCTAAATTAATTCGTTGCCCGAATTAAAATCTAATTTTAATTCCGCGTCGAAATCCAATTTCGTTAATATATCAAATATATTAATTCTCGATTAATTCCAAATTAATGTTATCTCTCTTTAAATGATATTTTATCCCAGATAAAATATCTCCGTAATTAATCCCAGATTAATTTTCTCTCTCTTCTATTTAATCCCAGATTATTTAGAGTGCGAGTTATACGTCATCGGTGAATCTTTGGGAAGCGACCCATGAGATCCCCGGATATGTTGGCAGTAAATTCGGTCGTCGGACTATCCGAACACGTAAGTACCTCGTACTACGTTTATACCGAATTACAAGACAAGGTTGGCCTCTAGCAAAGCGCCATGCCTACCCAATTCTCCGGAAACATCCTTACAGGAATAAGGATCTATATCAGGCGTAGTATACGTAGTATTGCGTATTTCTCCAGTATATGGATGATCACGTGCTAGGCCTGGGGCTGGAATTGTGTCTGCCCCGTACGAAGCACATGTCGGATGTCTGGCGACTAGTCTCTATAATCGGATATACATGACCTAGTCATAATTATCCCGATAGTGCGCAAGCATTAAGAGAGAACCAGTCCCGTATCCTACGTGACCATCATCTCCATATGACTGGAGTGACACTTCCGTCTTGACATCACACCCAACACACTACGATTCTCAATATACCCAGAATTGGCGTACACAGAACCTGTTAAAGCCCTGGACGACCTCAACCAAAGTATATTGATTGTCGTAGTATTAGCGGTGCAAGTCTCAGGTTAAGACCAAATACACCTACCCTGATTTCGGACTTCCATAACACATAGTCATACTACCAATGGAATTCCGAGGGGTCTATCCAGAGCGAAGCTGTTTCCCGTACCATCGGTAAAACACAACCTCCTATTACACTTGCATGAGTATCCTATACCCAAATATATGAGAACTATGCCGTTGTGCCCTCACAACGCGCACAAGTGTAATACTAGTCTTTTACGTATTTATCGATGTCCAATCTCGATAATACTCTGACTAGGGATATTTAATGATTTATCCTTCGTGGACTGATACTGTCTCATATTATAATCTATGGGATTTTTTTTTCTAATCTAATCACAAATGATAAGAGTGCAATCTCCTTTGTCACATAGTTAATTTGTACAAACACCATGATCTGTACAAATAGTGACGCTATGGGTCATAATTGTCCAACAATCTCCCACTTGGCCTATAGCCAGTCACTCGAGTGCTTGACACCCGAACTATGTACGGTTGGCTCAAATTGCTGAGAAAAGACTTTCGTCAGCGGATTTGCATGATTATCATCGAATCGATCATCACATCGCCACGATGTATGATCCGAACGAATCAGATGAATATCGAAGTATGTATCTGGATCGTTGATGAGACCATTAATTCTTTAGCCTGTGCTCAAGCCTAGCTCAGCTGCTAACAGAATTATATCTAATCTAATTAGATTTATTATCGACCCAGAAGGCTTCTATTGCCGCCTCAGCTGCAGCAATAACCCGCATTTGTTGTTTATTCGGTAACAGTATCTTGCTTGGAAGATTTCCAGCTCACTGTACCGTTATTCAAACTGTATAGTACCGTTTGCGACTTATAGTCGTTTTATCGGTTTAGGAAACTTGCTACAGTGATCCCAGTCACTTCAAGTTCTCCTTCTCCATAGACTAAGACATCATCCTTAGTTCTCTAAGATACTAACGGATGTTCTTAACATCAATCCAGTGACTATCACTTGGATTGGCCTGTTTGTGAATCCATATGCTCAAAGCGTATGAGACACCAGGTCGCGTACATTTTTCAATGTACGATTTCTCGGAGAGTTTTCGAAAGCCAAGCTTTCACCGATAGTTTTTTATGGGAATATCATTTCCAAGAAATGACATATTATCATTATATTTAGGACAGCCACTGTCAGTGCGCTCCCACTAACCCTCTTATATACACAAGAATCTTTTCGTTTTGAATTAAATCATAAACCATTATGATTACATCAAAACGATAATTCCAAGAACCTATGCTTGCTTCAATCCAAACATGGATCGAATAACCTGCAAACCTTTTTGCTAGTTTTGGTACGACAAAACCGACAGGATGTTGTAAACATCTCCAAAAGGTTTCCTTTTCAGGAAAGCGATTTTCCGTTAAGCTGTCATATTTCATAAATGAAACATGCAGCTTTAGCAAGCATTATCCAAATGGATTTACCATGGCAACAGGTAAAAGGTTGAATCGTAATCAACACAATGTTGATAACGATACCTTTCCGCTAAAAGCCTAGCTTATACGTTGGTATGTTGCCATCCATGTATGTCTTCCTTGAAGACTTATATAGTACCAATAGGCACAATGCCTTGCGGTACATCAACTAGTGTCAAACATGTTGATATACATGGAATCCATTTCGGATTCATGACACTTTGTCATAATAGGGAGTCGATACCTTGTATCACTTCCTCATACGTAGTCAGTTGGTATACCTCAATAAGATAGACATCTTTATGAGGTGAGATCAGAAACCCATACCCCAGGTTGTTTTCTGACTCTCTCCGACATACGCGGTTCTTGTGTATTCGAAGATTATGGTATAGTTTCATCCTTGATGAACTATTTGTGTTCCATTAGGAATCGGTGCCTTGAACAGTATTACTCCGATTTTCATCGAGTTTTACTATCCTCCCACTTACCACTGCATATCGGTATTCCTCTTAGGAAAACCGCATGGTGAGCAACAATCTAATTGTTCTCTTGTGAGTTGTATAAGTACTATACTTTGGTATCCCTAGGATAACCTACAATTGGCACTTATCCAATTTGGGTTTTAGTTTGGTATCATCCAAACATATGCCTAGCATACCCAAATTATCAGGAATGAGAAACCGGTTTCTTTCCCGTTCATATCTAATATGATATCTGTCAAACAGATTTTATGGAACCTTATTCTAAATAAGTTTGCACTGTTATGCTTATCCGTTGAAGGAAATGGTAGCTCAGAGCGACTCATGATTAACCTTATCATGTCCAACAAAATTCGGTTATCTGTTCGGACACACCGTCAAACTGACGTGTTCCGGGAGGAGTCCTCATTTGAAAGAATACTATACTCTTTCAAGTATATTAGAAACTTATTGCTTAAGTATTTTCCATTACGGTCTTACCGTGACGGTTTAATACTATAGCCGATCTGTTTGTCTATTTCGTGTCGAAACTTAAAAGTTTCCGATTTGTGTTCTTCAAAGAAACACATAACCATAACGCGATGCCACATCCGTAAAGGTCACGAAATATTCATATCCACATCTAGCCTAGCTAGACATGGGCCCACTTGCTTCACTATGAACTAGGGCTAACAGATCGGTGGCATTTACACTTTTACCAAGTAAATAGTGTTTTAGGCACTTTGCCCAATAAACTAGATTCTTAGACTTTATTTGATTGGAATCAAATCAGTCCGAGTACCCACTGTTCAAAAGTGTGGATATACGAGTCTTGTTTAATTGTGTCCCAGACAACAATGCCACAATATTAGTTTCTTCTGATCAAATCAGTTTGAGCTATTTGTTTGTCATGATTGAGATTTATTTATATTCAAAATATAAATTCTGTTATTCACATCTAATGTGTTTATCTCAATATCATCTTTATATAATAAAACACTTTAGTGTTCTATAATATAAAGGTTCACCCGCAGCGGGTTAAACACTGATATAAAGATAATGTTTCTAGTCAAACTAGTTACATTATAACAGTTTCCTAATTTAGGTACACACCCGAAAGGTAGTTCCTAAACTTAGGTATCTACGGTTAAAACAACGACTTTCGTCCCGTTTCCAATTCGCAGATAAATCTCAACTGAAGTCAGTATCCTGCTCAAAGCAGATTCTGAACATCAGTATATATTTTATGTATCACACTAAGTATTAAAATCCAATTTTAATACTAGTAGTGAACATAATATGACAATCATATTTGAAGTCAGAGCCTTGCTCGTCTTCAATTCCTTCATGTCTGCTTTGTCCAAACGGCAGTCACGCTTCCGCGATCCCGTTTGCCACATTTAAGCAGACATTTTGGGATATGTCATTTATCTTCCTAGAAGATTATAATGATTTTGCCTTTGCCCTTTTCCATTCCAGAAGCCTTTGGCCAAGCCTTGGCCTTCTAGAATATCGAAGTAAGGTGCGCCTTGCGCTACTTGCCTTATTGCAAATTTTGACTTTATCTCCTTGAGAATAGTCATTAACTCTCCAAGAGTTATTATTGCAATTTAGTACTTCTAAAATCTCTAAAGATAGATTTATGAAGATCCTTCAATTTCATTATCATACTTTAAGGATCTAATCCTTAGTTCTGATTCAGAAATTAAGGAGTCTACTGCGACAAGCTTAATGGATTAAGCACTAAAGTTATCATCACATAATCTTCCAAAGATTATGCTCTACTATTTGCTTAACTCCGGGCTTAGGCCTAATATGTTATTTTATCAAATAAAGTAACTTATTATTTTCCAGGACCATCCTGAAATTTTATTCCCAATTTGAAAATTAAACCATTTAAATACATTTTCCCTAGGATTATGTTTAAATGTCAATCTTTCAATTATATCTTGATTTTAATAGTCCAACTATTTAATCAACTATAATTTAATAGATTAAAATCAATTATTTGATTACTATAATCCAATATTAAAATCAACTATAAATGAATAGTTTGAATATAGTCCAACTATTTATTAAAAACAACATTTAAATATTAGTCCAACTAACATTTAATTTATTTGACGAATGATATTTGATTTGAGCGCGTATGGCAAGTAATTAAACGAATATTGCAAATTCAATTCTTGCCTCCCACTATTTTTCGGCGAGCCTCTAACCCTCTGTCGAGTACTCGGGAAACCGTGTTTCCTAGCGGGCTAGGATCCCGTTAAATATCACACAATCTTGACTTTGGCCAACAAATTGTATGATAATTAACTAGGTAGATCTCTAAGATCGATTGGATCCAATCCAATTCCTAGATCCGGTAGGGGGACATCCAAGTCCGAAACATATATCTTATATATGCCAATACATCCAATGTATTACCTAACCTTTTTCCTCTGAATCAACTAAGCCTTGGCTTTGGCACAACAAACTTAGTGATCCCAGTTAAGCGCGACCCATTGACCATGGAAAGCTTCGTAATCAATGTCGATGGACAAGAAGTGGTCTTGACTTTGGCCAACAAACCACAACTTGGACAAGACACCAATATGGAACAAAGCTCTCGTGATTCAAACACATCCTCGACGGACAAAGGCCTTGACTTTGGCCAACAAGCCAATGCCAGTCTCGGATCTTGAGTGAGAATCACTCAATGGAAGGAAAGACGCTTAATATTTTGCGAGGGTTTTTCGAGTGCAAATTGGCAACCAATTTATTATCTTTGTTAAGGTCTCATCATCATACACCCTTAAACATGCATTCTAAACACATAATAAAGCGCATATGAATAAAATAATAATGATATGCGGATGGATACTTTACACATTGATCCTAGATCAAATCTCTCCTTTCTCTCTCCCGCTAGCACATGTATTACTTCTACCCGTTACACTACACTTCTAAAGAAACCTCATTTACATTGAGGGGAATAGGTGAGAAGAGAATACAAAGAATAAGGAGGATAAGGCTGGACACGCAGGTCCAATTAATAAATCAAATTTATTACAACAATTTCTAAAATTGTCCCACCCATCTAATATCCATCTGATATACATTATTCATGCATCGCAACCATGTATTCACACAAGCATGTTATCAATCAATCTAATCAAATTAATTAATCTGATAATTAGTGACCATCCAATGTTCAAACAACGATTTGATTTTGCTCGAGTCAAACTCGTTTTGCGAATAAGTACTCAAAGTACGAATTCTCGAATTAAATTAAACTACATAATTAAATCCAATTCAATTTGTATTTAATTCTAATTCACTATTTAATTCCAAATTAAATATTACACTTTATTAATAAACCTTTTACGACTTAAATTCCAAATTTAATCGTTACGGGTCTCAAAGCCCGATTAACGTCCAACGTCAATTTAATTAAAGTCCAATGGGCTTTTAATTAATTTCTTAAGGCGTGGACTTTTGGTCAACTCGGGTCAAACCCAATAACCAAAGTCCAATCCGGGAGTTACCCCATAAGCCCAGAAATCAATTTAGGCCCATTAGGCCCAATTAAACTTTAAAGGTCCATTAGTCGCATTTGGGCTTTATGGATGCGGTTTTGGGCCCAATTGGATCCAACCAATTTTGCCTAAACCCAACTTAGTACAACCAAGCCCAATAAGCCCATTACAACACAACAAGCCCAAATCCAATTTAAGGCCCAATTAATTAAAACACAAATTCAAATTTCCAATTTAATTACCTAAAGTGTATTACACAATTAATTACCCAATTAACATTTCTAAAACATCAATTAGCCTAATTAATCATGCTCAATTTACATAAATTAGTGTCCAACACATTTTGATCAAAAAATCAAACCCATTCATGCTTCTTTATGTCTCGGCAATATGGGGATTTTATGTCCGATTCGAATTCAATCCAATTAATTCCACAATCGACATTAAATCAACATCCCGAATGATTTCCAACACATCCAATGATCAAAAATCAAAAATCACCAAGACAAAATAGGGCATACATTCGGCCAACACCAAAAATTTGGGAAAATTTGTTCCAAACACAATTTCAACAAATTGATCCAATCAATCCTCAATTCAAACACATTTAAGCATACTAATTCATCCAATTTCATTAATCATGCTCAAAATCAATTTTACCCAAATTTTAAGCCCTAAACTTTTTCATGCTTTTCCTTGCTCATGATACCATTGTTGGAGTTTACTAAGGTCCCAAGGATCATAATCAAGCATGAAATATAAGTGAATACAACGAGGGAGTTGCGGAATACTCACATCGATCGGTTGAGTGACGATTTGACAAACAAAATTTCTTTTCTGCTCACCAAGGCTCACGGCAGTGAGCAGTCCACTGCTTCTCCATTTTCAGTTTTGAATCAACTTCGTCAAGCTCCAAGCTTCGTGATTTGATTCCCGGCTCATGGGTGGACTTCCCTATCACCTTCACATGTCTCTCGGAGTGCTAGCTCTCTTGATTTTGCCACAAAATCAAGCACTTTTGCTTCCCATTTTCTTCAAGTCACTCGGTTAGTGGTTGTTTCTAAAACACAAGAAAAACCAGCCCTAAGGGCGTGAGAGAGGGGAGAAGAAATTGGAGAGAGAGAGAGATTGAAAGTGTTAATTAAAATTGGTAATTGATTTCCAAAATCAAAATACACCAATTTTGTTCCAAAAAGTCAAAGCAATCAATGCCCACAAATGCCAACCACCACACATCACTAATCACATCATCACAAGTTGTCAAGTCACATCACTCAAAGTGACAAGTGATTTGACGCTTGATGCGACTAGCGATTTGACGCTTGATTTGACTTGCGTGCCGCACTCGAATTCGAAATGCGAATGCGCTCGCAAATAATCCTGGGCTCGGGTTCGCTAATTCCAAATTAACGAATTTTTCTTTGCGACGTAATTAAATGATTATGCCTAGCGAAATCACTATTCACGTCGCTAACGAATTAATTCTAAATTAACTCGTTCGCCGAATTAAAATCTAATTTTAATTCCGCGTCGAAATCCAATTTCGTTTAATATATCGAATATATTAATTTATCGATTAATTCCAAATTAATCGTTCTCTCTCTTTAAATGATATTTTATCCCAGATAAAATATCTCCGCTATTAATCCCATATTAATTTTCTCTCTCATCATTAATTAATCCCAAATTAATAAAAGTGCGAGTCATACGTCATCGGTGAATCTTTGGGAAGCGACCCATGAGATCCCCGGCTATGTTGGCAGTAAATTCGGTCGTCAGACTATCCGAACACGTAAGTAACAAGTACTACGTTTTACCAATTTACAAGACAAGGTTGGCTTCTATAAAAGCGCCATACCTACCCAATTCTCCAGAAATATCCTTACAGGAATAAATGATTTATATCAGGCGTAGTATACGTAGTATTGCATATTTCTGTCCAGTATGGGATGATCACATGCAAGGCTTGGGGCTGGTACAGTGTCTGCCCCGTACGAAGCATATATCGGAAGACGAGCAACTAGTCTATTTAATATCGGATAATCATGACCAAGTCATATTATCCCGACGGTTGCAACCTTTTTAGAAAACCACTTCTGTATCCCTACGCGATCATCATCTCCATATGACTGGAGTGACACTTCCGTCTTGACATCACACCCAACACACTGCGATTCTCAATATACCCAGCATAGGGTACACAGAACCTTTAAAGCCCTGGACGACCGCAACCAAAGTATATTGATTGTCGCAAGTGTTAGCGGTGCAAGTCTCAGGTTAGACCAAATACACCTACCCTGATTTTGGACTTCCATAGACACATAGTCATATTACCAATGGAATTCCGAGGGGGTCTATCCAGAGCGAAGCTGTTTCCCATACCATCGGTAAAACGCAACCTCCTATTACACTTGCATGAGTACCCTATACCCAAATATATGAGAACTATGCCGTTGTGCCCTCACAAAGCGCACAAGTGTAATACTAGTCTTTTACGCATTCATCGATGTCCAATCTCGATAATGCTCTGACTAGGGATATTTAATGATTTATCCTTTATGGATTGATATTGTCTCATATCATTCTCAATCCAGGAACAAATCATAGGGACCTCATATCATTTATACATCTAGGTGATCTAATCAGAAATGATAAGAGTGCAATCTCCTTTGTCACATAGTTAATTTGTACAACAACACCATGATCTGTACAAATAGTGACGTTATGGGTCATAATTGTCCAACAGCATGTGACATTCGATACTGGATCGCAATACGCAATACTATGTATACTACGCCTGACATAGATTATATATTCCTTTAAGAATATTTCTGGAGAATTGGGTAGGCACGGTGCTTTGCTAGAAGCCAACCATGTCTCGTAAATCGGTAAAAATGTGGTATGAGGTACGCACGTGTTCGGATAGTCCGACAACCAGATTTACTGCCAACATATCCAGGATCTCATGGGTCGCTTCCCGAAGATTCACCGATGACGTATGATTCGAACATAATTAATCTAGGATTAATTGCGGAGAGATTTTATCTGGGATAAAATACTATTAGTAGAGAGAGAACGATTAATTTGGAATTAATCAATAAAATAATATATTTGATATATTAAATGAAATTAGATTTCATAACGGAATTAAAATTAGATTTTAATTCGGGCGAACGAATTAATTTAGAATTAATTCACGAGCGACGAGAATAGTAATTTTGCTAGGCATAATTATTTAATTAAATTTGATTTAATTACGTCGCAACGGAAAATTCATTAATTTGGAATTAACGAACCGAGCCCGAGATGTGTTTGCGGGCCCACTCGAATTTTGAATCAAGTGGGGCACACATGTCACATCACAAGTCAATTCATTAGTCATTTACTTAACTTTATTTGATAGAAGTTAGTAGAGATTTTATGATAACTTGTAAAACACACAATTTGAAAGGTGATGGACTTATTACCAAATATTTGGTATATCATTAATTTGATTTTGGAAATCAAATATAAGTTAACAAAAATCATCTCTCTTCCTCTCTCATTACACGTCATTCTCTCCCTCTCCAAAAGCTCCCATTGCCGAGAGTCACAAGGAAGAACAAGGAAATTTTGTAGCAAAATTTCCAAAGCTAGCACTTGAAGAATCATTCTAAGGTGATAGGGAAACCATTCCCAAGAGCTTGGAAACCATCTCAAAACTTGGAGCTTGGACATCAACATTCAAAGAGAAGATATTGGAGCACTTCTCAAAGGAAATTTTTTTGTTATCAACGCATCATATATCCTTTCAAAGTGAGTATAATTCTGTTATTCTCCTTTAAGTATTCACACTATTTTATGCTTGGATTGATCTTGGGATGACCTTAGAAACCCAACACTTTTCAGCCAGAATGAGGGGCTTGGGGAGCTTTTAATTTTCCTTACAATACTTATTAGTCTCTAGAAAAGTCTAAGAACTTCAAGGATATTCTTCCTCATGGGCCAAGACTTTTGAGTGCTAGATTGGGCTTGTTGGGCTTTATTAAAATTTGAGTGACTTGTATGCTAGATTGGGCTCTTGGGTAGAAATGTGAATTCCTTTTTACTCTTTATTAACAGTTGTAGATCTTCGTCTTATATTTCCAGCCATATGATATTCATAAAATGCGAAGATCGTATGAAAAAGGTACAACCTAAATACAACGGGTTATCTAGATTTAATCTTGGAATGAAATCCGTATCGACACGGCGGTGAATTTTTTGAATGTCTAAAAAGTCATTTCATGAAGGTATAGGTGTTTGAACATGATTTATATCATGTACCATTTGTCCCATAACATAATATTCATCAAGATTGTCGGGGTGTTACACTAACTCAAGCCCTACCGTTTTACGCAAACAATCACTTCTTGCTGAGGCAAGATGTCCAGTTACTAAGTAAAAGCTTGGTTAGTTTTCTTTCATTTTTTGAATAAAATCATAAATTTCATTGTCTTTAGGTGCTACCTCCAACAAACTAGAAATATGATATTACAAAATTTTCACTTACAACCTAGATCATATATTACCGTATATGTTGATAATACCTGTCAAATGAGCATATGAAGATTAATTTAATCAATATTATGGAGAATTCACAAATTTAAATGATTCAAAAAGAAATGAACAAAAATAACTAGTTACGAAATACATTGAGAAGCGTTTCAGGAGCGAAAATTCCTTACACTGCCATCTCTAAACACCATTCTATTTGATTAGTCAAAAATTTATTGTTGATTTGTGTGTAATGTTTTTTGAATAAAAACACAAAATAAAAATCAACATTTTTTTTGCACACAAAACAAAAATATTTTTTTTAAAAAAAAAAACAATACAATTTTTTTTTTTACAAAAAGGAAAATAAAAAAAAACAAAAAATTATCTAGTCAATTATCTCATCCCCCCAACCAAATTGAGACATTGTCCCCAATGGCTGAATAAGAAGAAGTAGAGTTTAGAAGACATCACCTGGTTAGTGTGGAAAAGACAATTTACTCAAAAATATTATTATTAACCAAAAAAAAATTAGAGATTAAGATTCAATTCCACTCTACGCTTCTTGCCACGATCGTTACCTGACTAGTCCAACTTGGAAAGAATTGGGTCGATTATTAGTTCATAGGCTAATAGTTGGTTGATTAATTCAACAACTTTTCTTGCAGTAAGAACAATATCTTTTGTCGATTTTGAAATGAACCCAAGTCTTTTAATATCCTCAAGAAATACTAAAAGAAAATCGTAAAATTGATCTACATTAAGTAATCCAATGGGTTTTTGGTGAATGTTCAAATTTTCCCATGACACTACTACGAATATTTCTTCCAATGTGCCCAGCCCACTTAGTAAAGCAATAAAAGCGTCAGCATTATTATTCATTTCAGTGAGTTTTTCAGACATACCTAAGACAATGTATTCTTCTCCATTTGATTTTCTGTTGATATTTTCATCTACCAAAGTTTTTGGGAACCTCATTCTGGCACGACCTTTGAAACATATCCATCAATCCAAGATTATCACAGCCATATACTAAGTTCATGTTTCTTTCTGCTATAACTCTACCCAATTCTTTTGTACCCTCAACAAATTTTGGTTTAGTACTAGAGCTAGATCCACAAAATACACAGATATTAGTGACTCGTCGTCTTGAAGTTTTCTCCATTTTTTACTCTCTCTCTTATTTGGATGTATCGAAAAGAGAAATGGCGAACAAGATGGTAAAAGTAAAAAAGTTTAGATACTGTCGGTAAAATTAAAGTAAAGGAAATCAAAATGGTAAATTAAAGTAAATCAAAACAGTTATTTAAAGTAAAGAAAATCAAGACTGTGTTATTGTCTTTCCTTTTGAAATTATGTATGTAAGTTACGAATCAATATATCAAATCCATGAGTATATGTATCGAGAGTCAATAATATATTATCTAATGACTCCTTACTAAAATCATCTCTAATGGATTGAATTTTTTCTTCGCGATTATTAAACATCATTCCTAAAGAACGACAACGAGTGTTGCACGTCCAACGTGCGTATTTATAACAAACACCTAATTGTTTAGCTTTTTGTTTCTTAGCATAGGTAATTTTCTCCAAACCCAGTATGTAAAAGATGAATGAATCAAGAAATTTAATAACTTATATTTTAACCACTTCTTTCTTGTAAAGGTTTAATATTTTTTTAGGTGGTCAACGTATCCTAACATTATCTTTGAAATGTATTCTGCATGTGCATTTTAAAGGATTAATGTCTTTTATCTTTTAAAGTCCATCCATTCTTTATTTATATTCTCTCAACGCATTTAACAATTTACATTCTTGATCGCTTGTAAGAGAAGAAGAAATTACCGCAGGTTAAGTTTGTTTATCTATAACAAATGTATATTTCAATCCTTCAGACAAAGTCTTTAATTCCAATTTAGGAGCTTCTTCATGTTTCATTTCTTCAAGTGTTCCTAGTTCCTCAAAATTTTATTTCTCTCCATCGTTTTATAGTAAAAATCATTACAAAAATCTGAATCTATTTGCGTACTTGATTCAAGAAAATTAGCTGTACAAATTTCCCTGCTCCTTCATATGTTCATCCAAAATCGGTTCAATTAGTTCTGTGTTCTCATTTTCACAGTCCCCATCTATAACATCCCTCTCCCGGAGATGCTACCGACAGGGATTAGGCCAACCTATCCCTCTGAGCCTATAATATGATCATACTACTAAACTCATCACAAACACAAACTTACACAGATGGACCATTGCCCAACTCAAAAACATGAAATGCAACGTAACATTCATAAATTTTAACTCAGTATAACTTCTTTTACAACTCTTATTTATGACATTTTAACTTATTACACACATACAATCTCTATAGCACATAATGCATGACACATGACTTTACTTGACTCAGTCTGAACTATGACTCTATACTTGATCTGTTGGACCCAACACCCTAGTGACTGTCATCAATATCCATCCTCGTGAGCTCGTCCTCCGGATAACCTGCAAAATAAAGAAACTGGGAGTGGGGGGGTTAGATCATTTGAATGATCTAGTGAGTGAACAGTTTTAAAACTGAAACTGAAATGTTTTGCAAAATATTCATTTTACTGAAATCAAAATTATCTAAAAAAATGGAACTTTTCTGAAAAATTTTTCTTTTCTGAAAACAATGCTCTTTCTGAAAAACCTTTCTGAAAATCTTTTATGTCTGAAAAACTCTTATCTTTTGTGAAAATCGTATCTTTGAAAATATTATCACTGAAAATCTATTTATGAAAATCTACTTCTAGAAATCTGGTTTTGAAAACCTGTATCTGAAAAATCTGTCTCTGTGAATCTGGATGTATGAGGGCGTTACGTCTCACCGTCCCCCCCATACATCTAAATTGGTGGTTTTGGGGCGTTGTCTCGCCGTCCCCTAAGCCACTGAACTAGAGTCGGGGGTACGGATCTATGCTACCCTCCTAACTCTGAATCTGGGGTTTAAGGCTGTAATGTCTCATAGTCCCCCTAACCCGGAATCTGGGATCTAGGGGCATCTATCATCCCTAGTCCTGAACTATGTGTGCACACATTCTATGAGTCTGTCAATTCCATATTTGTACCAAGTTACAACTGAGGTGGGTTTTTCCCTCATTCCTCCGAAAATCATAAAACTCATGCTTTTAAATCATTCTTTCTAAAAATATTTTCAAACGTAAAACAATTGTAAACAACTTGGCTAACGCCCTAAAACATTTAAAAGTAAGTCTCAGTTAAAAAACATATATGTAAACATAACTTGATAGAAGAGTCCACTCATTGATTTGGAGTCCAGTTAGCATTATTTCACTTCGCCGAAGGAATTTACGGTCCCTGCGATGATCTATAATTGGTAAACTTGATTAGAATTTAAGTCATGGAATATGCTTCGGGACTATTATCCTTACCCTATGATGCTGACATATTTTCAACTTCACAAGGTTCAAGAATAGGTATGTGGATGACCCTACCACTGCGAAGAGTAATAATAAATTTGACTTGGTCTATGTATTGACTACCAGAAATACTCTCGTGAGAGTTTTGATGACTCTTGGGATTTGGCTGTAGTTGTGAATGAAACTTTCCTTTCTCATTAATGGTCAATGCAAATGTGATTTTGGAAAAAGTATCTTTCAGATCAATCAATGTTTGCACATTTTGGTTATTGATGGCTTCATGTTTCTCATTGAATGCATGCAAGGTATCCTCAAGGGTTTTCCTAGGCGGTGGGACGTATGGTGCATAATTATGAGAATTTTGGAAATTCTGGTGTACCTATGGAGGTTGTTGCGATGGTTGTGTCTGGTTATCATTCCTCCAATTGAAGTTGGATGGTTTCTCCAACTATAATTATAAGTTTGGGAGTATAGGTTTGGATTTGGTATCTTGAATGAGTTTATGGAACTGACTTGGTCATGGAGACATTCTTGTAGGGCTGACAAGGTTGGTCAAACTTGTGTGACATGTTCATTTGAATTATATATATGACATGTGACTTCTTGAATTGACTTGACATGATCACTTTTCCTCATTTTTAATGCCTCAATTGTTTTAGCTAGAGATGCATATTTATGTTGGTTTCTAATTAGGTCCCAAGATCATTATAAGCATGAAAACATTGCGAATACACATCGAAGAAGTTACGGAATACTTACATCGATCGGTTGAGCGAAGCGGCAAGCAACAAAATTTAAGATTCTGTTCCTTGACAGTGGCGTGAAATGCAGTGGGTGTGCTCAATGTTTTGGCTTCGTTTTGGCTCCATCGTCAAGCTCCAAGCTTCGTCGAACGGTTCCTGGCTCATGGGTGGACTTCCCTATCACCTTCGCATATCTCGTAAGTGTGCTAGCACTTTTGATTTTGCCACAAAATCACAATTGCTAGCACACTTACGAGATATGCGAAGGTGATAGGGAAGTCCACTTGTGATTTTGCCACAAAATCACACTCCAAGCTCCCCTACTGCTCACGGTGTTGGAAGAAACCAGTAAGCTATTTTGTGCCCCTTGGGCGTGAACAATAAGAAAGAAATGGGAGAGAGAGAGTTGTATAATGTATTCCAAATTTGTGTAACTTATACACATATTTGAATTTGCATTTCATTTCATGTGCATTTGGCTTTCAAAAGTCAAACAATTAAAGCCCAACCACTCACATCACTTCAATCCATCATCTTGTCAAGTCACATCACTCAAAGTGACAAGTGATTTGACGCTTGATGCGACTAGTGATTTGACGCTTGATTTGACGTGTCACACTCGAATTCGAAATGCGAATGCGCTCGCAAATCATCTCGGGCTCGGGTTCGCTAATTCTAAATTAACAAATTTTCCGTTGCGTCGTAATTAAATGATTACGCCTAGCGAAGTCAATATTCACGTCGCTAACGAATTAATTCTAAATTAATTCGTTTGCCCGAATTAAAATCTAATTTTAATTCCGCTTCGAAATCTAATTTCGTTTAATATATCAAATATATTAATTTTAATATCATTTTAAAGATGAAATGGTTATCTTAAATTTTGGTAATATATTGATTTATTAACCTGGAACACTAAATTATGTGTAAGCCTCTGTCGATGGTCAGACACAAATACCCAGTTTAACCCAATTGAACTATATGTCTATGTCAACCAAATTATCTGGATTCATTAAGTTTAAGTTCCAATTATGGCTACCCCCGTCCGACAGGTATATTCCTATCCTGTAAGGAAATCTATTAAAGGGTTATCTATCCTCAAGGAAGATCGTGAGCTATTAAGTCTAAGGTCTTAAACCTAAAATCCCTATGTCTAGTTCATTTTAGATTTACCAGTTCAATTTTATTAATGGCCAGTTAATAAAAAGCATTAGGATTAAGACTCAATAAATAAACTTTTATATTACCCAAACTATAATTTAACCCCTTATAAACCGGTGATATTGGATTTCATCACAACCCCAGATAACTGGCTTAGTTACGACACATATTTACAGGTAGTAAAAACTTAAATAAAATAAAAGACATAAAGTAAAATACTAAAAATTAAATACTGAAAAGTAAATTGCTGAAAAGTAAATGCTGAAAGTAAATTGCTGAAAGTAAATTGCTGAAAAGTAAATTGCTGAAAAGTAAATGCTGAAAGTAAATTGCTGAAAAGTAAATAAAGTAAAAGTACAATAAAAGAAAATGATGAGGTAAAAAGATCTGCTTTTATTACTTCTATTTTAGATATCTCCCTTAATATAATATATTAACTTTGCATGATAATTACCAACCAGCCATATAGGCGGTATCCAGATTAAGTCAAATTAATAATTAATTACCAACCGACCAATCAGGCGGTATCCAGTTTAGTCAGGTTAAAACCAATTTAAATAATTACCAACCGACCAATATGGCGGTATCCTCGTTAAGTCAGGTTTTAACTAGTTTATATATTATAATTAAGGGAGATTAATCTAAATATTAGTCATAAAAGTTTTACCTTTTACCCCAGCAAAGGGGAGTTACCTCCTCATTACTGAAAAGTAAAAATTGAAAATTAAAGAAAGAAAAGTATTGTGCGTAAAAGTAAATTGCGGAAAGTAAAAACTGAAAAGTAAAGAAAAGAAAGTGCAAAAACGGAAATTAATTACTGAAAGCTATAAATAAACAAACAAGATACAATCTTCTTAGTATTCTTAAGGAATTCCTTAGAAGAAAGTATGAATTTTACAAATGAAATGGCTTGGTATTTATAGGAAAAATTTTGCCTCCATCAAATCATCCACCAAATCAATTATTAATTGCTCCACTAATTGCTCCACCAAATCCATTATTAATTGCTCCACTAATCTCTTATCATGTTTGGTGATGATTTGATAATTTTAATTATTTATTTATTAATTTATTTTTTGCTTTGAAAATGATTGAAAGTGACTTTAATAATTACACACTACACACTTCTGGATGGTTCATCAATTTCGGGCATGAAATCTTCAGAATTCGAAATTATTTTGTCTTTTAAAGTTGTAGATTTTTTAGTCTTCTTTAATCTGGAACTTGAATCAGCTCAATCCGATATCTGAGTAAATAGTTATGCTCAAAATACGACAGATGCGTAAAACTGGAATTTCCAAAACTGCACTTCGTCAAAACGCCCTTTCAAGTTTCCAATCTCCAAAATTAAAATATCAAGTCCAATAATTGCCCTTATTTGACCCATATTTCGTCCTAAATGATTTCATTAAGTCCCAATATTATTTTATATGCAAAATAAAGTAAAACACATCAAAACGTTCATCAAACCCGAGAAACTAAACAAAATATTAAGTAAAATGGGCGGTAAATATTGATATATTTTCCGCTCATCAGCCGTTGTGCCCTCACAACGCGAACAAATGTAATACTAGTCTTTTACGTATTTATCGATGTCCAATCTCGATAATACTCTGACTAGGGATATTTAATGATTTATCCTTCGTGGACTGATATTGTCTCATATCATTCTCCGTCTAGGAAAAAATCACAAGGACCTCTCATCATTTATATATATCTAGGTGATCTAATCACAAATGATAAGAGTGCAATCTCATTTGTCACATAGTTAATTTGTACAACAACATGATCTGTACAAATAGTGACGCTATGGGTCATAATTGTCCAACAATCTCCCACTTGGCCTATAGCCAGTCACTGGAGTGCTTGACACCCGAACTATGTACGGTTGGCTCAAATTGCTGATGAAAGACTTTCGTCAGCGGATTTGCATGATTATCGTCTGACGCGATTTATTCGATCATCACATCGCCACGATGTATGATCCGAACGAATCAGATGAATAGTCGAAGTATATATCTGGATCGTTGATGAGACCATTAATTCTTTAGCATGTGCTCAAGCCTAGCTTAGCCGCTAACAGAATTATATCTAATCTAATTATATTTTTTATCGACCCAGAAGGCTTCTATTGCCGCCTCAGCTGCAGCAATAACCCGCATTTGTTGTTTATTCGGTAACAGTATCTTGCTTGGAAGATTTCCAACTCACTGTACCGTTATTCAAACTGTATAGTACCGTTTGCGACTTATAGTCGTTTTATCGGTTTATGAAACTTGCTACAGTGATCCCAGTCACTTCAAGTTTTCTTTCTCCATAGACTAAGACATCATCATTAGTTCTCTAAGATACTAACGGATGTTCTTAACATCAATCCAGTGATTATCACTTGGATTGGACTGTTTGTGAATCCATATGCTCAAAGCGTATGAGACACCGGGTCGCGTACATTTTTCAATGTACAATTTCTCGGAGAGTTTTCTCGAAAGCCAAGCTTTCACCGATAGTTTTTATGGGAATATCATTTCCAAGAAATGACATATTATCATTATTATTTAGGACAGCCACTGTCAGTGCGCTCCCACTAACCCTCTTATATACACAATAATCTTTTCGTTTTGAATTAAATCATACTCCATTATGATTACATCAAAATGATAATTCCAAGAACCTATGCTTGCTTCAATCCAAACATGGATCGAATAACCTTCAAACCTTGTTTGCTAGTTTTGGTACGACAAAACCGTCAGGATGTTGTAAACATCCTTCTAAAGGTTTCCTTTTCAGGAAAGCAATTTTCCATTCTGCTGTCATATTTCATAAATGAAACAAGCAGATTTAGCAAGCATTATCCAAATGGATTTACCATGATAACAGTTAAAAGGTTGAATCGTAATCAACACAATGTTTATAACGATACCTTTCCGCTACAAACCTAGCTTAGTGCGTTGGTATGTTGCCATCCATGTATGTCTTCCTTGAAGACTTATATAGTACCAGTAGGCACAATGCCTTGCGGTACAACAACTAGTGTCTGAACATAGTTGATATACATGGAATCCATTTCGAATTCATGACACTTTGTCATAATAGGAAGTCGATACCTTGTATCATTACCTCATACGTAGTCAGTTGGTATACCTCAATAAAATAGACATCTTTATGAGGTGAGATCAGAAACCCATACCCTAGGTTGTTTTCTGATTCTCTCCGACATACGCGGTTCTTGTGTATACGAAGATTAATGGTAATAGTTTCATCCTTGATGAACTATTTGTGTTCCTCCGATTTTCATAGAGTTTTACTATCCTCCCACTTACCACTGCATATCGGTATTCCTCTTAGTAAAATCGCATGGTGAGCAACAATAACATTGTTCTATCGTGAGATGTATAAGTACTATACTTATGGTTTTCCCTAGGATAACCTACATTTGGCACTTATCCAATTTGGGTTCAAGTTTGGTATCATCCAAACATATACCTTGCATTCCGAAATCTTCAGGAGTGTGAAACCCTGTTTCTTTCCCGTTCATATCCAATATGAATTCTGTCAAACAGATTTTTATGGAACCTTATTCTAAATAAGTTCTGCACTGTTAATGCTTATCCATTGAAGGAAATGATAGCTCAGAGCGACTCATGATTAACCTTAATTATGTCCAATAAAATTCGGTTACTCAGTTTGGGCACACTGTCACTTTGACGTGTTCCGGGAGGAGTCCTCGTTTGAAAGAATACTTTACTCTTTCAAGTATTTTAGAAACTTATTGCTTAAGTATTTCCATTACGGTCTTACCGTGACGGTCTAATACTTTAGCCGATCTGTTTGTCTATTTCGTGTCGAAACTGTAAAAGTTTCCGATTTGTGTTCTTCAAAAGAAACACATAACCATAACGCGATGCCACATCCGTACAGGTCACGAAATATTCATATCCACATCTAGCCTAGCTAGACATGGGCCCACTTGCTTCACTATGAATTAGGGCTAGCATATCAGTGGCATTTACACTTTTACCAAGTAAATAGTGTTTTAGGCACATTGCCCAATAAACTAGATTCGTAGACTTTATTTGAATGGAGTCAAATTAGTCCTGGTACCCGCTCTTCAAAAGTGTGGATATACGATTCTTGTTTAATGTGTCCTAGACAACATTGCCACAATTAATTTCTTCTGATCAAATCAGTACGAGCTATTTATTTGTCATATATATATTTGAGATTTATTTATATTCAAAATATAAATTCTGTTATTTCACATCTAATGTGTTTATCTCAATATCATCCTTATATAATAAAACACTTTAGTGTTCTAGAATATAAAGGTTTACCCGCAGCGGGTTAAACACTGATATAGAGATAATGTATCTAGTCAAACCAGTTACATTATAACAGCTTCCTAATTTAAGTATGCACTCGAAGGTACTTCCTAAACTTAGGTTTATGCGGTTAAAACAGTGACTTTCGTCCCGTTTCCAAATTGCAGATAAAATCTCAGTTGAAGTCAGTATCCTGTTCAAAACAGATTCTGAACATCAATACATATTTATGTACCACACTAAGTATCTAAAATCCAATTTCAACACTAGTAGTGAACATAATGTTGACAAACATATTTGAAGTCCGAGTCTTGCTCGTCTTCAATTCCTTCATGTCTGCTTTGTCCAAACAGCAGTCACGCTTCCGCGATCCCGTTTGCCACATTTAGGCAGACATTTTGGGATATGTCCTTTATCTTCCCAAAAGACTATAATGATTAACCTTTGCACTTTTCAACATTCCAGAAGCCTTTGGCTAAGCCTCGGGTTTCTAGAATATCGAAGTAAGGTGCGCCTTGCGCTACTTGCCTAATTGCAAAGTTTGACTTTATCTCCTTGAGAATAGTCATTAACCCTCCAAGAGTTAACTTTCGCAATTTAGTACTTCTAAAATCTAAACATAGATTTATGAAGATCCTTCAATTTCTTCATCATACTTTAAGGATCTAATCCTTAGTTCTGATTCAGAAATTAAGGAGTCTACTGCAGTAAGTATAATGGATTAAGCACTAAAGTTATCATCACATAATCTTCCAAAGATTATGCTCCACTATTTGCTTAACTCCAGGCTTAGGCATAATATTTTTATCAAATAAAATAACTTATCATTTTCCAGGACCATCCTGAAATTTTATTTCCAATTTGAAAATTAAACCATTTAAATACATTTTCCCTAGGATTATGTTTTAAATGACAATCTTTCAATTTTATCTTGATTTTAATAGTCCAACTATTTAATCAATTAATTAGGTACTATTAAATATAATGATTATTATAGTCCAACTATATTAATCAACTATAATTAATTAAATCAGATATATTGATTATTGTAATCCAATTATATAATCAAATATAAATGAATAGTTTGAATATATAGTCCAACTATTTACTAAAATAACAATTTAAATATTAGTCCAACTAACATTTAATATGTTTGACGAATGATATTGTTTGAGGGATTATGGCGAGTAATTGAACGAATATTGCAAATTCAATTCTTGCCTCCAGTATTTTTCGGCGAGCCTCTAACCCTCTATCGAGTACTCGGGAAACTGTGTTTCCTGGTGGGCTAGGATCCCGTTAAATATCACACAATCTTGACTTTGGCCAACAAATTGTATGATAATTAACTAGGTAGATCTCTAAGATCGATTGGATCCAATCCAATTCCTAGATCCGGTAGGGGGACATCCAAGTCCGAAACATATATCTTATATATGCCAATACATCCAATTTATTACCTAACCTTTTTCCTCTGAATCAACTAAGCCTTGGCTTTGGCACAAAAATCTTAGTGATCCCAGTCAAGCGCGACCCGTTGACCATGGAAAGCTTCGTAATCAATGTCGATGGACAAGAAGTGGTCTTGACTTTGGGCAACAAACCACAACTTGGACAAGACACTGACATGTAACAAAGCTCTCATGTTTCAAACACATCTCTCGACAGACAAAGGCCTTGACTTTGGCCAACAAACCAATGCCGTCTCGGATCTTGAGTGAGAATCACTCAATGGAAGGAAAAACGCTTAATATTGAGCGATGGTTTTTCGCGTGCAAATTGGCAACCAATTTATTATCTTTGTTAAGGTCTCATCATCATACACCCTTAAACATGCATTCTAAACACATAATAAAGCGTATGAAAAATAATAATGATATGTGGATGGATACTTTACACAATTAATCCTAGATCAAATCTCTCTCTTTCTCTCTCCCGCTAGCACAAGTATCACTTCTACCGTTACACTACACTTCTAAAGAAACCTCATTTACATTGAGGGGAATAGGTGAGAAGAGAATACAAAGAAATGAGAGGTAATAAGGCTGGACACGCAGGTCCAATTAATAAATCAAATTTATTACAACAATTCTAAAATTGTCCCACCCATCTAATATCCATCCTTATATACATTATTCATGCATCGCAACCATGTATTCACACAAGCATGTTATCAATCAATCTAATCAAATTAATTAATCTGATAATTAGTGATCATCCAATGTTCAAACAACGATTTGATTTTGCTCGAGTCAAACTTTTTTGCGAATAAGTACTTAAAGTACGAATTGTCGAATTAAATTAAACTACATCATTAAATCCAATTTAATATATATTCAATTCTAATTCGCATATTTAATTCCAAATTAAACACTACACTTTAATAATGAACTTTTACGACTTAAATTCTAAATTTAATCGCAACGGGTCTCAATGCCCGATTTAACGTCCAACGTCAATTTAATTAAAGTCCAATGGGCTTTTAATTAATTTCTTAAGGCGTGGACTTTTGGTCAACTCGGGTCAAACTGAATAACCAAAATCCAATCCGGGAGTTACCCCATAAGCCCATAAATCAATCTTGGCCCATTAGGCCCAATTAAACTTTAAAGGTTCATTAAGTCGCATTTGGGCTTTATGGAGGCGGTTTTGGGCCCAATTGGATCCAACCAATTTTGCCTAAACCCAACTTTGTACAACAAAGCCCAACAAGCCCAATTACAACATAATAAGCCCAAATCCAATTTGAAGGCCCAATTAATTAAATTACATAAATCCAATTTCGAAATTTAATTACCTAAAGTGCATTACATGATTAATCACCCAAATCAATATTTCTAAAACATAAATTTGTCCAATTAATCATGCTCAACTTCAACAAAACATGTCCAACACATTTCATGAAAAATCAAACCCATATACATGCTTACAAGTCTCGGCCAAAGAGGGGATTTTTATCCGATTCGAATTCAATCCAATTAATTACATAAACGATATCAAATCCACATCCCGAATGATTTCCAAACACATCCAATGTCCAAAAAAAATCAAAATTCAAGACAAATAGGGCTATATGTATTCGGCCACCATAACAATTTGGAGAAAAATGATCCAATCACATTTTCTTGAAATTGATCCAATCAATCTTCCATTCAACAACATTTAAGCATACTCAATCATCCAATTTCATAAAATCATGCTCAAATTCAAAATACCCAAATTTTAAGCCCTAAATATTTTCATGCTCAAACCTAGGCTCTGATACCATTGTTGGTTTCTAATTAGGTCCCAAGATCATTATAAGCATGAAAACATTGCGAATACACATCGACGAAGTTACGGAATACTTACATCGATCGGTTGAGCGACGCGGCAAGCAACAAAATTTTAGATTCTGCTCCTTGACAGTGGCGTGAACTGCAGTGGGTGTGCTCACTGTTTTGGCTTCGTTTTGGCTCCTTCGTCAAGCTCCAAGCTTCGTCGAACGGTTCCCGGCTCATTGGTGGACTTCCCTATCACCTTCGCATATCTCGTAAGTGTGCTAGCACTTGTGATTTTGCCACAAAATCACACTCCAAGCTCCCCTACTACTCACGGTTTTGGAGAAGAAACCAGCAAGCTATTTTGTGCCCATTGGGCATGAACAAGAAGAAAGAAATGGGAGAGAGAGAGTTGTATAATGTATTCCAAATTTTTGTAACTTATACACATATTTGAATTTTCATTTCATTTCATGTGCATTTGGCTTTCAAAAGTCAAACAATTAAAGCCCAACCACTCACATCACTTCAATCCATCATCTTGTCAAGTCACATCACTCAAAGTGACAAGTGATTTGCCGCTTGATTTGACGTGCCGCACTTGAATTCGAAATGCGAATGCGCTCGCAAATCATCTCGGGCTCGGGTTCGCTAATTCTAAATTCACGAATTTTCCATTGCGTCGTAATTAAATGATTACGCCTAGCGAAGTCACTATTCACGTCGCTAACGAATTAATTCTAAATTAATTCGCTTGCCCGAATTAAAATCTAATTTTAATTTCGCGTCGAAATCTAATTTTGTTTAATATATCAAATATATTAATTTCTCGATTAATTCCAAATTAACTGTTATCTCTCTTTAAAGGATATTTTATCCCATATAAAATATCTCCGTAATTAATCCCAGATTATTTTCTCTCTCTTTTATTAATCCCAGATTAATTTAGAGTGCGAGTTATACGTCATCGGTGAATCTTTGGGAAGCGACCCATGAGATCCCCGGATATGTTGGCAGTAAATTCGGTCGTCGGACTATCCGAACACGTAAGTACCTCGTACCACATTTATACCAAATTACAAGACAAGGTTGGCCTCTAGCAAAACGCCATGCCTCCTCAATTCTCCGGAAACATCCTTACAGGAATAAGGATCTATATCAAGCGTAGTATACCGTAGTATTGCGTATTTCTGTCCAGTATCAGATGATCACGTGTTAGGCCTGGGGCTGGAATTGTGTCTGCCCCGTACGAAGCACATGTCGGATGTCTGGCGACTAGTCTCTATAATCGGATATACATGACCTAGTTATAATATCCCGATAGCTGCGCAGCATTTAAGAGAACCAATCCCGTATCCTACGTGACCATCTTCTCCATATGACTGGAGTGACACTTCCGTCTTGACATCATACCCAACACACTACGATTCTCGATATACCCAGAATCGGCGTACATAGAAACCGGTTAAAGCCCTGGACGACCTCAACCAAAGTATATTGATTGTCGTATGTATTAGCGGTGCAAGTCTCAGGTTAAGACCAAATACACCTACCCTGATTTCGGACTTCCATAGACACATAGTCATACTACCAATGGAATTCCGAGGGGGTCTTATCCAGAGCGAAGCTGTTTCCCGTACCATCGGTAAAAAACAACCTCTTTACACTTGCATGAGTATCCTATATCCAAATATATGAGAACTATGCCGTTGTGCCCTCACAACGCACACAAGTGTAATACTAGTATTTTACGTATTTATCGATGTCCAATCTCGATAATACTCTGACTAGGGATATTTAATGATTTATCCTTCGTGGACTGATACTGTCTCATATCATTCTCCGTCCAGGAACAAATCACAAGGACCTCTCATCATTTATATATATCTAGGTGATCTAATCACAAATGATAAGAGTGCAATCTCATTTGTCACATAGTTAATTTGTACAACCAACACCATGATCTGTACAAATAGTGACGCTATGGGTCATAATTTCCAACAATTTAGCATTAAGGTCATGGTTTTCCTTAAGGTTAAACATACCTTTACTAGATGATGTGGCTTTACAGATGACTCATAAGTGCCAACTGTGTCCCATTGTTGTGAATTCTCTGTTATGTGTTCTAGGTAATCTAGTGCATCTTCGGGATTTTTATCTCTAAACTCACAATTAAACATTATTTCTACTACTTGACACACAAGCCTCAATGTTTCAAACCCATGATGTGGAATAAACATTCAACATCTCTTTAACTCTCTCCCAATATTGGTAAAGTGTTTCCCCTGACTTTTGTGTGAAAGTTGTGATTCTCCTCTTAAAGGAGTTTGTCCTATGAAGGGGAAAGAATGTTTTCAGAAATTGCTCTTGTAAATCATCATATGTTCTGATGGATCCTGATATAAGATTCAATAGCCAAATTTTAGCTTTATCATTTAAATAAAAGGGAAAAACTTGAGTCAAATTATATTCATGCTGCAATTTTGATCTGAGCAAGTATTACATACCTCTTCAAATTTCTTTAAGTGTTGATAAGGATTTTCTTATTCTAGAGCGTGTAATGTGGGTAAAAGTTGGATGACATCTGGTTTGAAATTGAAACGTGATGCATATGGGGGGGGAAAGCAATGCAGATGGTGACCTATTCTAGTGGGATTCATGAATTCTTTTAGGATGATTAAGATAGTCATGTTAAGACTCATGTTCACATGATCAACTAGATTTTCATCTCGCCATGTAGGTTTTCATTTCGGTTCTTCACTATTTTGACTGAAAATGAAGGTGATGGAAACTCTCTATTTAATATATCACTAGATGATCAAGACAAATGTCTCATGCAACCTAAATGCAGACTATATGCTAAAATTTAAATATGCAAATTCAATACTTACAAAAAAAAAATAAACAAGTGAAAAAAATTAATTAAATAAATGACAAAAGAAGAAAAAATGTAGTGATTAGATCCTAAATACCTCATCTGATTCTTGTCAATTCAGATTTCAATTGAATTTCTCGTTCAGCTGTCTCAATTTCTTGAATTAGGTTCTCATAAAAAATTATGGAAGAATCTCTAGATGATGATGGTTTAAGAAATTCTTTGGCAAAATAAAAGGTCCATTTTAATTGAGTTTTTTTGTCTCATGTAACCTTGAAGAATCAAGTACATGGTTTATCTATATGTGAGATGTCTAGGTTCAGGATTCATTAAAGATCAATCATAACATCTTGATCTACACAAATGCAAAAAAAAAAAAAAAAAAAAAAAAAACGAGATGCAGAAAATAAAATACAAAAGAAATTAAAATATAAAGAAAAGAAAAGAAAAAATACAAGGATGTTAAATTAATTATTCTATTCACTAATTATACTCCCCGGCAACGATATCAACAACTTGACACACTCACAACGAGACCCGTGGGGTGGCCTCTAATATTATAGGATGAAATGGGGATGGCTAAACCAATTTTGAATGAAAATGAACACGCATCGCCCGTCGCGACGCCAACCTAGGCAGGGTCGAGGCAAAGAGCAACTCTCATTATGCGTAGCGACGTTGGGTGCTAGGCGTCGCGACTCCAACAAAACTAGAATCGAGACAAAACATCCCTTGTTTCACATCGCGACCCTGAGCGTTGAGCGTCGTGACTCTCACGCAATAAGACTTAGGCAGAAGGCACCTTCTTGTATCGCGACGCGACACTGGCCCATTGGCGTCGCGACGCTCAACTGATTTCAGGGCCAAGCATGACTCTTCAATATGACAATGCTCAAAACTTCAATCCTTACATAAGCTAGAATATTTATAAGTATCCAATTCATCATCATTCTAAGTTTCGAACATCCTCATACCATTAAATCTTATAGTCATTTGCTTAATTCATCAACTAGGATAATATAACTTAGAGGTTGCTTTCAATCATTATTTTCTTAATGCAAAAACCACCCAAATGACATCAACTTCAAACTAAAAATATACAACAATCATCAAATCCTCAAAACTCAATATATAAAGATTTGGGTCAATCCTTACTCACATTGAATCATGTTCTTTCTTCTTCTTTGGAGTCCATAAGCCTTCCTTCATCCTTTCTAAACTTGGGTTTGTGTTGGAGTTCCCTCAATTCTTCTTCCAAGCTTCTTATAAGATTACAATTATCTCATTCTTTCATTTTCCCCTCTTCTTTCTTCCTTCTTCTCTCCCTCACGTTATCTCCTATTTTCTTTCTCTTTTGGATGAATGAATAGTGACCGTTTTTTATACTAGGGGCTAATGGCTCACATTTCTTTTCTTGATTTGTTTGGTTCTTTCTAAAGGATTCTAGGGACTTAGAAGATATTTTAGGGCTATTGGGCCTTTTGGGCTATTAGAGAAATGACCAAATTAGACATAGTTCTGCCAAAAGGTTTGGAAATATATCCAATGGTAAAGTTATAGATCTTCGTCTTAGCTTTCCGGCAATATAAAATTCATAAATATAGATCGTATGAAAAATATATGCCCCAAATACTATGGGATAGTGTAAAATAATTAATTTGCCTTTTAATAAATGTACACTTTTTAGTGTTGATTAATAATATTCATATATTTCATATTATCCGTTATTTACGTAATCAATTTGTTAGTTATAAATTTATTATTATTATTTTTAATTACATAATGGTACAGTTATAAATTTGACAAATTAGTAAACTTATTAACTATAATATTAAGGGCTAATTAGTTTAATCGGAGATTAGTAAAAAATCGCTGCATAAGTAATTTGAGTGATTTGTGATTAATCGGAAATAGTTGTGGATTAATTGAAAATGATAAAGTTGACATTTCGTATGATTGAGGATAAAGAAAATGCAAAATTCATCTATCAAGATTCTCTAAAAATTACTAAAAAATATTTATTTATTTGTAATAAATCCTAAGGAATCCTAAATAACCCTTAATTTATGTTATTTAAAAGGCGACTAATCGTCTCTTAATCATAAATCACTACTTGAGCGATTCAATCCGAAAATTTTAACCTCTTTAAGCGAAATTTTTTTGGGTTAATCTTGACCAATAAATCGATCGATTTCTAATTTTCCAAAAATCTTCCGATTTCATTTTTTAATCTATTTTTTATTTTTCAATATTTTTTTGGAGTTTTTATTAATGATTTTGTGTGTGATAAAAGATAATAAATCCGTTATAAATGATAAAAAGAGTGACAATATGTTTTAAAATTTGAAAGAACTATCTTGGAATAATACACTAATATCCTTAATTTATTACATTTTCTAAAAATCTCATAAATTATTTAGGATTTTTTAATCATAAATTAATGATTTTTGGAGGATCTTAATAGATGAGTATTGTATTTTTTTTCCTCAATCATATGAAATTTAATCTTTACCTTTCTCGATTAATTTACAATTAATCTCTAACTATTTCTGATTAATCAAATGATTTGTTACCAATTTTCGATTAAACTACTTATCTTTTTTTAACAGTCCGTTGCGAAATTAAACTCTCTCCACTCATGCAAACAAGTTTTCAAATCTTAAATTAACACTCAAAACCATTTATCAAGTACAAGTAGCTTGTATTAGGAATGACAAAAAAAATTCTGAATCCTGATTAAGATTTAGAGGTCTAACATATCATATTCGAGATAATTTTTAAACCCTAAATAAAAAATTAGATCGAGATTTAAGATTTTTTTTTTTTTAATTCCGAAACCTAATCAAAATGAAATCAGATTTGACAAATCATAATGTGTCCCTTGAGTGTGTGATCTCAAACTTGCACCGAAAAATCATTATGGCTGCAGCATGATATTTTTAGCACAGATCTAGTGGAGAGTGCCAGAATATTGAAAGCATAACTTTTATGACGAGCAAGCATGGAAATAAGATCAGACTTGTAATGCATATTGCTTGGTCTTTCTTTTGGTGAACATGACGTACGTGTACGTTACATAGATAATTCATAATCTCTATAATTGAAATAGACTACAATGACTTTGCACTTCCTTATTGGTCTTCTATATTCCCAAAACATTTAGCCTCATTCTGTGGTTCAATTGTCTTTTGGTTTATGCACATTCTTAGAAATTTGGAAGCAATGCAATAATGTATGATCTTGAAAGTAATAGTTCATCTATTAAATATTTTAAGGTTTTGTTGTGGGAGTTTATAATTTTCTTTTTTACTAATTGATTCAATTGGAAAATATGTTGTTTGTGATATGATTGGATCCATATAACCGTACCCTGAGTTAAATTAAAAAATTAATATTTTTATATTAAAAATTAGTATGAAATTTCATAGAAATAAAAAGTACGTCTCAATAAAAAAAAAAAAAAAAAAAAAAACATAGTCACATAGTAAATACAATATTAAAAAATTGTGGAAATAAAAATTGTCCTCACCAGCTTACGCGCACCTTGACTAATTCTCGGGATCTGTGTTCCGTGTCCTCAGAAGTTTTCCAGCATAAATCAGGGTAAGTCTATGACTTTTTACACCATGATCCCAAGAAAATATATCTAGTTAGATTCGAACCTTGAACCTGATAGTGAGCAAACTACTCAAACCTAAGCCTTTACTGATATTTGGGGTTATTGAAGCGTAACTTTGATGACAAATAAGCAAAGGAAATGAGATCAGACTAGTGACGCATATTCCTGTGTCTTTACTTTGGTGAACATGACTTGTATCTCTATAGTTGAAATAGACTACAATAACTTTGCACTTCTTTTATTGGTCTTCTAAATTCCAAAACATTTAGCCTCATTTTGTGGTTCAAATTGTATTTTGGTTATATGCACATTCTTAGAAATTTGGGAAGCAATAATGTATGATCTTGAAAGTGATCGTTAATTAATCAATAAATTTTTAAGGTTTTATTGTGGGAGTTTATAATTTTCTTTTTTACTAATTGATTCAATGGAAAAATATGTTGTGATATTTGGATTCACGATAGAATCTTATCCTGGGTTAAATAAAAAAATTAATATGAAATTTCATAGAAATAAAAGTACATCTCTCTTAAAAAAAACAGTCACATAATAATACAATATTAAAGAAATTGTGGAAATAAAAATTAAATATACATTTAAAACAATGACTCATGTATATTTGGAAATTTAAGCTGTATTCATAATATCTTCAATATGATGTGATATATAATATGAGGTCAAGATTCAATAAAAACAAACAAATTGTATGGCTTATTAATAGTCAATCCATCATCAACCTTACAATCGGAATATCCAGGGCACCATACAGCTGCAAGAGCCTTACAAATAAAAAATCACATCCTACCAAAACTTGAGAGCAAATCACATTTTGCTTAACAAAAGACAACATTTATTGAGAAACATCCTTAAAAAATTACAAATGGTGTGTGCACAATGAAGCTTAGTTGTCATAATAGATGTGGTTTGGTGGTGTAGAGTTCATGGTCTCATATTGAAGTCCTGGATTCGAATCCAATAAGTGTGTTCTTATAAAAATCTGGGACAGCCGGGGGCTTTACCTGTTCCCTTAAACTGGGAATTGGTTGTTTCGTGGTAGGATTTCCAACGATTAAAAAAAAAAAAAAATATATATATATATATATATATATATGAAAATGAAGCGTGGTGTGAAAGATTGATTTGTGAAGCACATATTCATTCATAACAAGAAGCAAATTGTAGGGACGTCTAGGCTTCTAACTTTTATTTTGGTTTTTGCCTCTGAGTCAGACCATACTATACCTCGGAGGCAGGTCCACTACTGGATATAAGAGTTTTAAAATTTGAATTTGAATTAAATAATCAATTGTTCGATTATTCTCTTACCAAAATGAATTTCTTTAGCTATTTGTTTTCAAAACCAATCGCATCAAGCTGTTAATCACTTATTAATCTCACACAATTATTATTATTATTATTATTATTATTACATAAGTGCGTTTATTTCTATAAAAGAAAATATATGAAGAATTTGTGCCGAAAATATCAATATTAATAGATCTCTACTTTTCCTTACCCCCAACTTTATGCATGAATTCACGCAACCTACTCATTGGATTCTTAATGTGATTCCACAAAATTAGCATTCAAAATGACATATCAATTTCATGAATTGTTAAAAGGGAATTATTGAAAACGACAAAAACTAAACTCTCATTTATATTTTGACATGGTTGGAAAAATCTTTGGATAAGAAAAAGCGTCGCATGAGTTAATGAATGTATTTTATTTTTTATTTTTGTATCTTTCAATTTTAAAATTAAATATATCTCAAAATATAAGCCGTTTCAAGAAAAAATTACATATTATTAATTTAGGAATCATAAGATTTAAAATTAATATCATAATTGATATGTTTTGACGAATTAAAAAATAGACCAAAAACGACCCATACATTTCAGAGAAATAGTGATTACCGACTATCCATTTACAAACAATCATATCTATTCATCCGAATATCAAATAATAATATGCAAAATTTTACATACAGTTAACGATCATACTAAAACTTTTAACAAGAAGCCTCTCTCGAATTGGGACATCTATAAAATCAAAAATTAGCCCCAAAATAACCAATGAAGGACATGTTCCGTTCATTAAATGAGGTAGGAAGTAATGGTTGTGGTGTGTATGAGGACTTTCCTGAATGACGAGGAAAATCTCTATAAACTACGAGAAATGAAGAGAGGCACTGAACGATTGCTTGGATTTCATGATGACTTAGGCTAAAAGGGAAAGGGCTTTGGTTGGCTATCGCTCTGGTTCTATCAAACTAGCCTGTTTCAGTCCTAGAGTGAGAAGAATGGGTAGCTCAATTGGGAAAGGGCTTTGGTTGGCTACCGATGTAGTCCTGACAGCTTTGGCACGTTCAAGATTTCCAATTTCACTTGAATTTGTCTATTATCAATATACAACCGGCATGGATAAAATTCTATCAACTACACCCTCACTGCTTTGGCACTTTCTCGGATGCAGCCATAGAAAGTTACCCATAAACCGTATTGACAAGACGGACCAAGAAACATGTATCCAATATACGTTACTTTACAGCCATATTTCAAAGCGGAGATTTTCCTACGAAAGTTACACTCTACATCAAATGCAGAATTTTAATCTAAATCATTTTCTAAACAATTCAGTTCAACATAAGAAAACATAACACAATTTAACCATTAAATTTTCGTTACATTTTCCGTTAGCGTCGAACCGAAAAGTAAAGAAACATATATAGATTCCAAGCATGTGCGAACGATAAAATTGGATTACATATTATATATCAAGCATGAATAATGAAATGGATGAAGCATCAGACCTGCTCTGATACCATTTTGTTGGGGTTTATCCAGCGGAAACGCGGGTTCGGGCGAAATCGACTTTTAAAACTTTTAGCAGTCCCGATGAATAATTAGTATCGTATCCAATTATAAATCCGTATTTTGCCCATCCAAGAGAAAAGCCCCAAATTGATTTTGTTTGAAACAATTTCAAAACAAGCCAAAAACACAGCCCTTTGCCGAGAGGCAACCATCTGGGCCATGAGTGAAGAAAATAAAAATGAAACATTTTTCAACTTTTATTTCTTTCTCCAGCTACGCCGAGAGTCGAAGAAAAGGAAATCAACCTATTGCATTTTTTTTTTATTTACTTTTCATTTCTGTTCTTGGCTAAAAGTGGCTTTCACTTTCTCTAATCCTTTTAGCTGGCCGAATCTGAAGAAGCCAAAAGGGAAAAATGAAAAACTACTTTTTCATTTCTAGTCTTTCAACTTGACTGATTCTGAAGAAGCCAGAAAAAAAATGAAAACCTAATTTTCATTTCTTCTCGCACAGCTTGACCGAGAGAGCAAGATAATTGCAAAAAGTGGGGTATTTATTTATCAAATATATCAACACCTGGCTAGGAAAATTCCACATATATTTTAAATATATTGACTCAATTTTACCACATGCTTATCAATATAAGCTTAATAATATTTTAATTAATTAAACAATTTAATTAATCAATTAATTAATTAAGTTGTGACAAATATAAAATTAACTAAATAATATCACAAATGTGTCCAACACATGTAAAAATTAATTAGTCAATTGTATAATTAATTAATCAAATAACAATTATTTAATTAATTAATCTACATGAGCAAGTGTTATTCTCCAATTAATACTAATGTGTATCTAATCAAATTATGTATCATATACACATACACATTAAATACTAAAATACCCAGCATGTGTAACATTACGAATAATTAAATTATTCATAATTAATTGCCCTAGTGCTCTACGAGTATGCTTTATTAGCGGGACTCTCTAGGTTCAGGTGTATCTGTCACGAAAACAATTTTCGTGTCCGTAATTTACCCACTCGCAAATTACGACGACCACAAATAACCACGTTGAACCATACAAGTCGAGGTCATCACATACGTATAGTCCCTCCGTCACAGGTCATCCGAATTGTACCGGAGATATAGATAAAACGTCAAATCTCTGTAGCATACAATTCTGTATATCGCGACATATAATCGTGATTCTCTACGTAAATACTCCGAACAGTTCCGCAGTATACCCTGGCCAAGGATTTTAGAGTATCACGAAATGGATGCCTATATCCCGTACACGGGACTGACAGATCCTCTCTTGATACGCACAGGATATCATGAGCATCAGTCCACACCCAACGAACAGGCGGAGGTCTGATCATGACTAGATCGTTGACGTGACTGTCATCAAAGTG
Source organism: Zanthoxylum bungeanum (assembly GCA_019454045.1). Taxonomy (NCBI): domain Eukaryota; kingdom Viridiplantae; phylum Streptophyta; class Magnoliopsida; order Sapindales; family Rutaceae; genus Zanthoxylum; species Zanthoxylum bungeanum. Next base: position 11,610 of record SKCR01053946.1, on the reverse strand, counting down.
TGGAGGATAGCTCATATATCCACAGTGGTATCTCAAGTCGAAGGACCACTATGCTCGCTCAACTCGAGAAGGTTCCTATTGACGTTGGTGTACCATCTATTAGGAAACCTTAAGTGAGTCGTTCAGTGTCTTATCAAATAAACACCTACATGTCTATATGAGTCTCCCGAGACTCATGGTTCACTGGGATAAACCATCGGACCAAGTCACGATATACGACATGTACTGGTCTCAGCGGATTTTACTAACCGACCAGTGTTAGCAAATCTTGACCAGGAACTTTATTCAAGGATATACAACTAATAGTGCGCTTCCCAATGTCAATTATAAACTACGTTATAACTGCACACTATATCATAAATCCTATGGTCTTTGTCTAATAGACACATATCACTAAACTAGATTTAGTTTCAGTCTAATCGGAATCAGATATCTAATCATAATTAGACCGAATATATGTATAAAAGACAAGAGTGCTACCGTTAAATTAGTAATATTATGGAAAATACAATTGCTCGTATTTATGAATCGGACATAAATACGATCCGGATTGGCACTCGGAGCACCAACCCTAACAAAAGCTAAGCCACGTAATAGTCATATTAAACTCACTTGCAGACACAATCACATTAAATTAAGTTGTAATTACATTTTTCTTAAATCACATTTTAACTTATATTTTTCTTAAGTCACATTCACATTAAACTCAGTCACATATACAGTTATATTGAGCTGTGTCAACCACATTTTTAATTAAGTACGTTTACTTAATTTCTTTAATTAAGTTTGTTTACTTCTCCAATAAAATATATAAAATTTTGTACCGAAAAGATCAATATTAATAGATCTATACTTTTCCTTTCCCAAATTTTATGCATGAATTTTCGCAACCTGCTCATTGGATTCTCAATTTTATTACATAAAATTATCATTCAAAATGACATATCAATTTCATGAATGGTTATAAGGGAATTATTGAAAATGACAAAAACTAAACTCTCATATGTATTTAGTCTTGGTTGGAAAAATCTTTTGGATAAGAAAACGCATGGCATGAGTTAATGAATTTATTTTATTTTTTAAATTTTATATCTTTAAATTTTAAAATTAAATTTATCTCAAAATATATGGTGTTTCACGAAAAAAATTACATATTATTAATTTACGAATCATAAATTTTAAAACTAGTAACATTATAAATATGTTTTGATGAATTAAAAAATGGGTCAAAACGGCCCCTATATTTTAAATAATAATGATTTCCGACTAGCCATTTTCAAACACTCATATCTTTTTCATCCGAAGTCTAAATCATATTATGAAAAATTCTATATATAGTTAACAATCATACTATAACTTTTATCAAGGAGTCTCTCCCAAATTCGGACGTCTATCTAAAATAAATCATTGAATGGCGAACGACTACAATAAGATGATATAGCATAATAGATTTGGAACCCTACCCTTTAATCTGTCTATTTGACCTAGCTTGTATTCCGCTCGTTAAAGGAGGTACGAAGAAATGGTTATGGGTTGTACGAGGGCTAACCTGAATGACAAGGAAAATCTCTATAAACTACGGGAAATAGAGATGGGCACTTAACGATGGCTTGGATTCATGATGGCTTAGGTAAAAAGAGAAAGGGCTTTGGTTGGATATCGCCCTAGTTCTATCAAACGAGTCTGTTTTAGTCCTAGAGTGAGAGGAAGACGTTTAGCGAGACTGAGCGATCAATAATCTTACTATGATTACGCCTTGCCGATAACAATGTTAGGTAACATAATTCCTAATATATTTACATGTTTGTCCTCTTAGGATCTAACCATACATGTATTACTAGTCCTAAATTTATTTACAAACTAATTGAAATAAATCTAAGTTAATCACAACACAATTGCATATCTTTCTTCTTGTAGAGACCTCTTAATCAAACTTAATTGATTGCTTAACTCAATAAGCAAATGGTCTTATTTATAGGAGGGAAATCAAGTCACTATTAGCTCACATGCATGAATTACTATTAATATTTGATTACTATTTAATCACATGCATTGATTACTATGTAATCACATGTATTTGGATGCATAATGACTTTCTCTAACCCTTCCAAAAATGTTACCATCATGGGTGTACCATATGTTCCCCACTTAACATTTTACTAATTGTTGTTACTTAACAACTCTTGTTGTTACTTAATTATTGATTAACAACTCTTGTTGTTACTTAATAATTTCCAACATGAAATTATTACTAATTGTTGTTATTTAACAACACCAAATAATTCCCATCAACAATTTCCAAGCATCTCTCACTCACACATGATGAGATCAACAATTTTTATTATCTCTACAAGAATAATTCATACTTACAATTGTGTCGTGCGACCAACATACTTGAGAGCTCAATTGCTATACATCTGTTAGAAATATATAGCTGCTCGAAAAATGGATAGAACCATAGTTGATTATGTATGCAGTATCCTCGATCATTTATCACATTAAATCTCTCTCGATCTCTTTTCGAATGTAATATTTATTTTGTATTCACAATAATGTTTGATCACATAGAACAACATAATTGGTCGACCAGTGAATACAATCTAATGTGATATTACTCATATAATGATCTTTCTCCTTTCTCGAATCTCTCAACTTTGATTCAATTCGCTTTTCCAGAGATGTTCTTTCAGATCGAATCTCTCATGATCTTTCAGCAACACTCCAAGATAGTGATCATCAAATCTAAGCTTTAAGAAGCAGACAAGAGTCTAAAGGGTACAATGTGAGATTGAAATAATCTCAAGGGTCTCACACAATATCAAGACTGGGATCTTTACTTGTATTACCCTCAATAGTCGCAAATGTACACATGGTATGAAAACATGTGCTACTGTATTCTCTCATTTCCAATGGAGCGCATGTCTCATAAAATACCGTAGAGATTATAGTTCAGACAAACACAATGTCTAACTCATAACTGACATTAAAACAAGTAAGGTGAAACGAACTTATTCACATTAGGTCATATCACAGAGAAAGTGACCTCATAATGACATTACTTAATTTTCAAGCTTGAGCTCTCTAAATTATCTAAATTATCACTCAGATAATTAGCTTAAAAATTTGTCTCATCTCCCATTAACACAAAGTAATAGAGGCGATTGCCCGTGTGAGAGGGCCAATCATTCACTTGTCCGACATACTTCTCATACTAACTAATTATATATTTGGTTAAATATGTATCAACATAATAACATGTAAGCTTTGAACACAAATATCAATGAGTATTAACATTAGTAAACATTATTTGGGAAAAATAAATATCATAATATGTAAGCACATTAACATATACGCAATCCCTGAGTTTTTACATGTCTATCAAAGACATCTCTAGGAACAGGCTTGGTCAATGGATCTGCTACCATTTCTTGCGTAGAAATGTACTTCATGTTTACCTCTTCTCTTGCAACTATGTCTTTCACAAAGTTATATTTGGTATCTATGTATTTCATTTCACAATGGAATTTTGGGTCTCTTATGTAGGCTATCGCTGCTTCACTATCACATTTAACTAATACTGGACAAGAAGCTTCATTTGACATACCCAAATGATCCAAGAACCTTTTCAACCACACAGCCTCTTGTACTGCTTATGAAAAGGCCACAAATTCAGCCTCCATTGTGGATAAGGCTATACAAGACTGTTTCTTACTGCTCCATGAAATGGCACCATTGTTTAGCAAGAAAACAAAACCGGAAGTAGATTTTCTTTCATCTAAATCTCCTCCCGAGTCAGCATCAGTATATCCTCTCAATTGCAGATCATTTCCTTGATAACACAATGAGTAATCAGCTGTCCCTCTCAGATACCTAAATATTCTTTTAACTGCTTTCCAATATGCTAGTCCTGGATTGGATTGATATCTACTTACCATTCCAATAGCGAAACAAATATCTGGTCTTGTACACAACATTACGTACATTAAACTTCCAACTACATTTGCATAAGGAACTTTATTCATTTGTTCCTTTTCCTGTGGAGTTTCAGGACACAATCTACGACTCAAAGCTTCAGTTATTGTGATAGAAGTATCAATGGGTTTGCAAGCCTGCATTTGGAAGCGTTCAAGAATTTTCTTTATATATGACTCATGTGAAAGAGATAATAAATTCTTTAAACGATTTCTTGAGATCTTAACCCCAAGAATATATGAAGCTTCACCCATATCTTTCATCTCGAAGTTAGATGATAACCATTCTTTGATGTGTTTTACAAACTCTTTATCATTTCCGGCTATTAGTATATCATCCACGTACAAAGATATGATAATGAACTTATCTTTATCTCTCTTGGTGTACACACAATGATCCTCATCTATCATTGTGAAATCATTCAAAATGATTGTATTGTGGAATCGTATATACCATTGTCTAGACGATTGCTTGAGACCATATATAGACTTTAAAAGTCTACATACTTTCTCCTTTTCATTTTCTTTTATGAAACCTACTGGTTGTTCCATGTAGATTTCTTCATCAAGTTCTCCATTGAGAAAAGCAGTTTTTACATCCATTTGATGTAATTCTAGATCCATACTTGCTACAATAGCCAGAATCAAGCGAATTGAGGTAAACCTTACAACGGGTGAAAAAGTCACTTCGTAATCAATTCATTCATATTGTGTATACCCTTTTGCTACAAGCCGTGCTTTATATCTTTCGATATTGCCATCGGCATTAAGCTTTATTTTAAGAACCCATTTGTTCTTGATAGCTTTGCATCATTTGGGTAGATCAACCAATTTCCAAACTTGGTTGGACCTCATTGACTCCATTTCTTCTTCCATTACATTCATCCATTTTTCCTTAGCAAGACACTGAAGAGCCTTTTTTATGTTTCTAGGTTCTTCATTCTCTTGAGGTAGAATCATAAAGGTTTCTCCTTCGATATCGAAATGACGTCGAGGAATGCCTATACGATTACTACGCCGTAATTGGGATTCTAGTGGTGGAACTGGTTCCTCACTTTCCATATTATTCCCATTTGGATCGTGCACATTGCTCCCACTTGGATTATGTACATCACTCACACTCGGATCACGTAAATGAGACTCGTGTGAAACTAATTCATCATTTTGAGATTCATGTGAAACAGATTCATCATGTTTTCTCAAATTTCTCTCATCACTCCCACTTGAATTAGGTAAACACGAGTGTTCACCAATCATGTGATCCATGTGAGCTTGAGTTTCATATAGAGATAAATCTTGACCTATCTCGCCCTGCTTAGGAAAATCATTTTCTAAAAATGTGATATCTCGTGATTCAAATTCTGTCACGCCTCAATTTTCATGTTCACATATGCAAACATACCATTTTGATTGTTCAGAATATCCTATAAAGATACACTTTTTTCCTCTTGGGCCTAACTTTCCTTGTTCGTGAGAACGCACATGAACATAGGCCGCACAACCCCAAGGTTTTAGAAAGTGAATATCTGGTTTACAACCTGTCCATAACTCATATGGTATGGTGGACACAGATTTTGATGGCACTCGGTTAAGTACATATGTGGCAGTTAATAATGCATCACCCCAATAGGTTATAGGCAAATTTGCTTGTGTCATCATAGACCTAACCATTTCAAGAAGAGTTCTATTTCTTCTTTCCGCAACACTATTTTATTGAGAAGTAGTAGGAGTAGTCAACTGACGACTAATTCCTTTTTCATCATATAATTCTCTGAACTTATCAGATAAGTACTCACGACCACGGTCAGTGCGTAGTGCTTTAATTTTCTTGTCCAATTGATTTTCTGTTAAATTCATAAATTTCTTGAAACATTCTAATGTTTCAGATTTATGGGCAATCAAATAGACATAATTAAAGCGTGTAAAATCATCTATAAATGTGATGAAATAAGATGCTTCATGCGACATTCATTGGACCACAGATATCTGAATGGTATTGTAATGGAAATTCTGCTCTAGTCCATTTTCCAAATGGTTTTCTCGCAGTTTTTCCAGCCAAACAATATTCACAGGTTGACAATTCTACCTTCTCAATATTTCCCAGAAAGCCTTCTTTGGCTAATATGTTCATTCTTTACAGGCCAATGTGGCCAAGTCTAGCATGCCACATAGTTACATCACTATCATCACTGACAGATGAAGTAACAAATGAAAAACTGGAATTGTGATTAAAACATTCAACATTTAATATAATAAAACCATCCAGAAAATAATCAGAACCATAGTGTATTGTACCTAAGTAAAAATCAACACCAAATTTATGGAAGTTCAAATTGAAACCTAAATTAACCAAAACCAACACAGAAACTAAATTTTCGACGAATTTATGGAGCAAACATTACATCATGTAGTAGTAAAGTTTTTCCGCCATACATGACTAACTTGCATGTTCCTATTGCTTTGACTTCAACTCGTGAGTTGTTGCCAACATTTATCCACTTCACCCCAGGTGAAATTCATCGAAATTCCACGAAGGCATCTCTATCCTTCGCTACATGGTCTGTGGCTTATGAGTCTATAGTCCACAAAGGATTAGATTCAGTTAGAAAGATTGAACTTGAAACACATATTTCATTTAAATATGCACTAAAGGTATTCACCTTTTTAGGCTCAGTGCAGTCACGAACAAAATGACATTTCTTTCCACAGTTAAAACATTTAACCTTTGCCATGTTTTTCTTTTTGGTAGGACGTTTTCCTTTCCCATGTTGATTAGTTTTCTGTTTCTTCTCTGACTTGGGAGAATTTTGTTCTTTTCCGAACTGGAACCCACCACCATGAAATTTTCTTTTCTTCTTGAAACCCCCAGGTTTGCTAATTTCTATCATATACACATCAGTATTTGACTTAGTGGCCGCGAGTCGGTCGCTTTCTAATTCAAGGTGACGTTTTACATCATCAAAGGTTTTGATGCTCTCATTGTGGGTCAAATACATATTCATATGCTCCCAGCTATTTGGAAGAGAACGAATGACCACTTGGACTTTCTGTTCATCTGTAAGAACATGTCCAGCATTTGCCAGTTCAGTAATCATGTTTGACATTTGCCTCAAGTGTTTTGACATAGTAAACTCATGGCGTTTCTTGTATGTGTCAAACTTGATTGTCAATGACCTGAGTTTGGTTATTGATGTACTACCAAACTTTTCAGCTAGTATGGACCACATATCCTTAGCCATGTCATATTTCCTGAACTCTTTCATTAGGTCATTATCCATACTGCTTAGCAACGTAATACATGTAATGGAATTCTTTTTCTTCCAGGCCTCATAAGCCTCTCGGTCTTGCCTGTGTTGGGCCGTAGTGCCCTGTTTAGGTTCATCCATGCTCATTTTCAGGTTTTCAAGAACCTCTTGTTCTTCTAGCACATATTGGATTTTCATGCTTCAAATTTCATAATTATCGCCATTCAGTTTCTCACCCTTGTTGAGTTCAGCGATAATGTTCTTTGTTGCGGAAGCCATTAAAAAACACAAAGTTTCTACAGACATTCATACACAATTGTTAATACTTTTGTTTATTTTATCATGAAACGAATTATGTTTAATAAAATTCTTCAATGGGGTTAGAGTCAAAAGGCCACTATGTGTCCAATCATCATCCAATTACCCAATGTAAAAATATTATCAATATAAATAATAATGTAAAATCATTCTCTAAAAAATTACATCAATTTTTAAAACCTCATAATCATGCGACAATTAACGTACATGACACTCATTGATTTAATTACATAAATTAAATTCAACATAGAACATCCATTCATATAAATACAATATTTACATGCCGTGAAATAACAAATCATTACACACAGAAATAACATGATAAAATTAATATTTTACAATAATAATTTTCCCAGTTTTAGAGTCGCTACTCATATATGTTTTAGGATACGAATCCTCAAACTCTTTGGGTAACTCGTAATTGATCTTGGACAACAATGGAAATCCGATAGAAAATTTAGGATCTTTGCAACGTTTCCGAGACATCAAAGGAAAAATTGTATTATTAGCCTTATGCTGGAGATACTGAATCGCTAACCTCTCAATGGCTTTATTATAAGGAACATGTTTTTCCTCACGTTTTACTAATATCTAAATACGAGTAAGTTATTTTTTCCATATTTTAGGGAGAGTGTTTCTCAGTAATCTGAATCTATTTGGCTGTCCTAACCAATTACCTGCCCAGATTGACTCCTGTAACATGTTATTGAAAGTGATGATATGCGAAATCATATCATCGCTTTCACTCATTTGATATTTATCCATTTCTAAAAACATGTCTGATATAATCTCCCTGTCTGTGGGTGTCGTAATCATTTTTGCAACTCTTCGAATAATCGCCATGATTTTTCTGCAACAAATACAAGGAAAAATCAATACAATGAAACACAAAGTTACATTGACAAAAATAAACATCACAAAGATATTTATTATAAAAATTTATTGTTGCCGATTAGAACATTTTTTAAAAGGATTAGACAATTAATCATGACAGATCGGAATTACTGAAGCAAACCGATACAGACGTGACGAATACTGGCCAAAATAAATACTCACGCGCCACCATGCGCCACCATGAATATCTCACGCGCCTACACGCGCCGCCATGTACCGACCGAGGGCTCCCACTCACCCTCATGCACTCCCACACGCGCAGACGATATGTCATCCGCGTGTTCCGTGACGGTATGACATGTCGGTTGTCATTTATAGGTGGAACCGACTTGTCGGTTGAGTGATACATGGACGACATGTCATCCCTTTGACCTCTAAACGTACGACTTATCGTACACAAATCAGACGACGTGTCGTCTGATTTTATAAATACCGGATGGCATGTAGTACGGCTCTTCTGGGAGTGTTTTTATTGGTAAAAATAGATTCGTCTAGCCAACTTCTATGGTCCATATCTTTCTCAATTTTAATCCAAATTAAGCAAATGATATACCAAATTGAAGATCTCATGACCTAGTTTTTAAAAACTATTTGAATATGTGATTATCAATTTTCTACAGAGATTTATTACGGCCCAAATTTAGAAGAAAATCATTTTTGAAAAAATAAAAATCAGAAGCATTTTCAACATTTTTCATGCATGTTCATGCAATTTTTGTGTAATCTAACTAGACTACATGCATTTAAGCTCTGATACCAATGTTAGGCCACATATTTCCTAATATATTTACATGTTTGTTCTCTTAGGATCTAACCATACATGTATTACTAGTCCTAGATTTATTTACAAACTAATTGAAATAAATCTAAGTTAATCACAACACAATTGCATACCTTTCTTCTTGTAGAGACCTCTTAATCAAACTTAATTGATTGCTTAACTCAATAAGAAAATGGTCTTATTTATAGGAGGGAAACCAAGTCACTATTAGCTCACATGCATGGATTACTATTAATCTTTGATTACTATTTAATCACATGCATTGATTACTTTGTAATCACATGTATTTGGATGCATAATGACTTTCTCTAACCCTTCCAAAACTGCTACCATCATGGGTGTACCATATGTTCCCCACTTAATATTTTACTAATTGTTGTTACTTAACGACTCTTGTTGTTACTTAATTATTTGATTAACAACTCTTGTTGTTACTTAATAATTTCCAACATGAAATTATTACTAATTATTGTTATTTAACAACACCAAATAATTCCCAATCAACAATTTCCAACAACAACCATCAACTGGCAACATATAACCCGGTAGTAAAATGAGTCTAGGGTGAAGCCTAAGCTAGCACGCCTACCGACATAATAAACAATATCAAAATATCAAAAGTCGCAGTCACAGTCACAGTTACAGTCCATTCACATCAATAGGTAAAATAAAGCTAAGTCATAGTCATAGTAACAATCATATTAAACTCAATCGCAAACACAATCACATTAAATTAAGTCACAATCACAATTTTCCTAAATCACACTTTACAAAGTCACTTTTTAACTAATTTACATATAGTTCAGTCATAGTCACATTAACTTTAATCACATACACAATCACATTGAGCTCAATCACAATTACAGTGACATTTAGGTCAATCATAATCATATTTTTTCTAAGTCACACTTTACATAAGTCTTATTTTATGTGAGTAACATTCATATCAGTCACATTAACCTCAATCATATATACAGTTACATTGATTGTAAGACCCCGCCAGAGGCAAGATGCTACCGGCATGAGACAAGATTAACCCATCTTCATAAGCCTCTAAATTTATGAAAAATTGCCATGGTGTATCCTAAAACTGGACAACCTGGATCACAGTCCAGCATAATACTGAAACTTGAAATAAACATCACATATCAAAAGGACCTCAGGTCCACACAAAACACATCAAATCATATCATAAGGGCTCCGTGCCCATATCATCTATCAACACTCAAGGCCTTTGCCCACAACATCATAAGAAATCAAAATATTTACTCAATATTTACAAACAACGTGCTCAGCACGACAAATAAAATATTAATCCCAAATCATGTGCTTTCTAAAACTTATCCAGGACACTTGCGAGGGTGACTGCCACTTGGGTGATCCGTATCTCGAGCATGACTTCCAAAGCTAAAATGGTTGACCCATCTGGCAGCCTCTTGGGAAGCGGCCGTGAGTGCGCAGTGAAAAATTTAAAAAAAATATGATGTCATTATCCCTTTACCCAAGACCCATTTGTTTTGATTATTCTACAAGCTTAGGCATGTTACTATATATTCTAAGCATAAAAACTCATAAAACATGCAAAGAAAATAAACCTAAACATGCTAACTATCATAAGAACTCTAATTAAAATAAGAAAGAAAAAGACTTACTTGAACCGAAGACTCCTCCAGTCCTCCCTCCAATCTACAAGCTTTTCTCAAACTCAGCAAGCTCTTCCACATTCCAAAGAGCCACCCAAGTGTGTTGCCTCCAAAGGTGCACACACCAAAGCCAAAACTCAACGGCAAGACTATGCCTTGAGTGCACGGGTATTTTGCCCTTGGTGCTAACCTAGGCAAATACCTCAAAACTTTAAACTTGAGATTCTTCTAGTCAATTAGACTTAAGGATCCTCAAAATCAGTGACTTACTCTTAAACTTTAGAGTTGTTCACTTATATAAACCCAAGATATGAAAGGTTTTGGTGTAAAAATTTATAAAGAATTCTTTGGGTTTATATAGGTGCTCCAAAGACAACAAAATTAATTAAGAATCCGTTGTGGAATAAATGATAATTTAATCTTAGCCATTGGATCTTAATTTAGTGGTTTAAAGAGATTATAAAACCCTAATAAGAGTTTGGGCCGAATTGGAATTCAAAACAAATAACAAATAAAAAAAAACACCATTTGCGTTACTTTTATTTATTTATTCCAATTCCCAAAGTGCCCCTATCGTCATTCACCAATCCCTAAGCCACTATGGAACCTCATAAATGACATGTTCAATAATTAATCACATTGAACCAATTTGAACAATTCCTACAACAATCATATATGCTGTTAAATTTGTATTGTGCACTATTAACCATTGATTTCGACTTTGTTGTGTGTGACCTTTTAGGTTCCCCTCAAGTTGG